>JAGDQP010037366.1:0-18654 GCA_022664845.1 Lepisma saccharinum | reverse complement strand
TACAGGATTGCCATTGCATTTCGCTCCTCATAGGCCTAACTAGAGCAGTTTGATGGTGATACTAAAATGCGAATACATCTCTCTCTCTCTTAATTTCAAGGAAATCCAAAATAAAAGGTTCGGTTATAGCCTTTACTTAAGTCAGAACTGTGTAAAGAAAAGAATCGTGATCCTGGTTCATTCTATAATTTAAGTGCAGCTCTACTGACATATCTATAATTCAAACCTAGTTCAACCAGTCACTGTTAAAAAAAAACAACTGATAATACAGGCTTTATTTGCCTAAAAATATAAACAAATGTGGGATTAAATACACCGACGTCTTCATCAGTATTCACTATCGCACATTATTCAGTTCTATTTCGTGATTACAATTAACAATGAATATTACTCATTTCAAACTTAGTTCATACATATCAATTCATATATCACATAATATATCACAGCTCTGTAATTACATTATTAGCAAGACTCAAATCTCCAATATGATCACACCCATGTCATACGTAACTCTTGCACATATCTTTTACTGTAAACAGGATTTACTTCTTTCCTCTATTTAACTCTTACTTTAACGTTCCTTCTTTTCATGGAGATGCCTCCTCTTCCTTCGTGTAACAAACTCGGATAATTTATTTAGTCTGATTACTGGACGCGTATTTCGAAAGTAAAGCACGTATTAGTTTAAAAATCTCAGCTTACATTTGAGAAAAAATATTTTCTTATAAACTTAACACAGGTTAAAAGTTTAAGAACAATAACTTCGCAAGTCAAAATAAGGTTACCAATGGTGTGAAACATAGTCATGTCTATGCAGAATAGGAGGATTATATACATAGGTTTCCTTATAGAGGAGGAATTGCTTTAGACTAGCAGGTACTAGAAGATTCTTTACAACTGTCCTCGCTGATGATCCTTCTGTCACTTTTCTTTTTATCCACTTCCGGATCGCTACTCTACACAACTGCTGCAGACTGCAGGGTTCATCTGTAGGACAAAAATATGATTAAAAGCGTAATGAATTTTTTGTTATAAAGAGTATTATCGGAAAGTATTCATGAGTGGAATCTTTATATGGGACTAAAAATAATTCAAACGTTCTCCGGAAGAAAGGCCCACAGTCTATGGTCTGGTCGTGAGCCATGGGCCTTTCTTCCGGACACACACAAGAGAATTTTACCGCAAATTAAAGCTACATCTTCAACAGGAAATAATCTACAAAAATCTTGCAATAGCTGTGTTAACAATTTACTCGGATCGACTGAACCCTGTTACTGCTTGTTACACATATTTCCGAGCAAAAATAAGACAGGAGTGGTTTCACCCATCTCTTTTCTCTGCTTTTGAGTGATGAAACGTGAAGAATAGTAAAAGTACCTTATTGAACATTCCATTCTTTATTATTTAATAATGATTTTTAAATACGATAAACAATTACGTTTTAAACTTTTTTTTTTTTTTTTTTTTTTTTACTAGTAATGTTCTTAAGTTGTACTAAGATGTGACTCTCTAACTTGCATACACACTCGAACTTCACAACATACTCCAAGCGGCCGTAGCCAAGATGATCGAGCGTTGGCTTAGCATTCGGAAGGTCCTGGGGAACGATCCGAGCGGCCGCCCATCCTGACAATTTTGCACGTTTTCTCTTCAGTCACACCAAGCAAATGTCGGGATGGTTATCTACGAACTAGGCCCTGGCAAACTACCTTCCAACAACCTCACCCCTACCCGGTCTGAACTTGAGATGCCTAAGGGTCATAATAAGAATTCAAATTCAAACTTACGAACACACGACATATGTAAATAGTACACTTGTTAAAGACATTTTTAATCGATATCTACTTGATTCCGGGGGCCCAGCGCTTACTGTGGAAGGGGAACTGAGGAGTATATAGGGTTTCAAATTTACATAAATGCATGTAAGTTTCCCTAAAATTATATTAATTTTACCCAAAAAAATTCTGAATTCTGCTCATGTTTGGAAATTATGACATAATAAGTACAGGTAATTAAACTTGAAAGTTGCGACGCCAAGGAAATACTGTCTTTCTGGTAATTGTTTCTATCGGTCTTATCGTGGAGTGGTGATGCATCCAAACTCTTTTGGTGAAGCTCAAAGTAAGTGGAAAGGGGGGCAAGTGCACTTAACGACAGAAACATGAAGACCTGAACCGTAATCTCACCATTATCCGCAGTGTCCTTATTTATCGGAACCGCCGATCATAAAGACAAGCTGTACGTGACTTCAAGTTTTAGTCTCTGTTGATATATTTCATTCCACTTCAACGCGCTTCCATTGCTATGAATGGCAGGGAAGGAAAGGGGAAACGTATTAGCATTTCCCTTTTCCATCTTCTGTATAAAATAAGGGCGAGCGATTATCTCTGTTGGTCAATTTTTAAACTGACATAAATATTCCGAGTCTGAAAACGCATGCAACAACTGAGTAAATAACGTACAGTGTACAACGGTTTAGTAAAAGCTGGTATGATTAATCCTTTTTAGTTACTGGAGCAGGTCAAGACACACAGAAAACTTCAGTTGTAAACACGACTCTTGTTTTTAATTGTGATTGTAGGTAACAGTTTGTTGTTCGGTCTGTGAGAAATTGGTGTTTTTATTAGCGAGATTTTATTTCTTTCAGTTATTGGTGCAACTGTTTGCGTTAACTTGTGTCAGCCTGTACGAAAAATGGATCGGCTTTAAATTGGTCCAAGTACAACACGCGCTACCAACGCACAGTGAAGCTAAAGAACATGACAATGAGCCTACGTCTTCGTGTGACAAAATTATAATCCAGTGACCACGAAAGTGTGTAAATATTTCGCGGAAATATTTAGAGGGTATTATTTGCGGTGAGGTGCTAGAATGCGGCCACGAAACCAAGGCCCCGGCCAAGTGGAAAGAAGTATATCAACAAAGACCTGTAGTCACGTCCTGCATATCTTTATGATCGGCGGTTCTGGTGATAAGTAAGGGGACTACGGATGGTGGTTGTCAATAATGATGAATATAGTTAGTTCCAGCACCTTTATCGTTATAATAGATTACTTTGTGACGGAGTTCAGCTAATGTACAGTTTATCCATCAAAGCTACAATGCACATATTTTATAATCAAACAAAAATCACTTTATTCACTCAAGATACTAAAGTAATACTATTATAAAACACCTTGTAAGTATTCACAATTAGTTGCTTGGAAACTCGTATACAAATTCTTTACCATGATTAGTCTTTCCGTACATATTCAAATAACAGAATTGCATTTATCTTAATTCTCATCATGTATCAATAAATACTTAGCTGCAATTCCAGGATATGAATCTGATATCAATACAACAGGTTTCATGCTATAAGTTTTTCCTTAAACAGCAATCTAAATTAACAGCAGACATTCTAAATTAACAGTAGACATACTGAATCAATAACCGTTTCGCCCACTGTGTTATGTTTTCTGTTACACATATGAATTTATCAATTTTTTTACTTGTCAATTTCAAAGTCATATTGCTGGGTTGCACGAAATAGTCTGCATACTCTCTGAGAAGAACGAAGGCAAGAGTTGCTAGTTTTTGGAACGAAAGAAAGAAGTTCTTTTGCGCCTGACATAATATGTCTACTGATTTAAGTGACGAGGTTTTCGGCTGTATATTGCCTTAGTATGTTCCTTGATTGTAAGAGAAGTGCTTTAAACCTGTTTCATTGAGTTCGGAATGTCACCTAATCAGTGTTATGTGAAGTTGTATTAGTAAGTATTATTTGCACAGTATATGAAGTAAGGTTATTGATTGCACGATGTGTTTTCCTTGTAATAGTTGTTTCTATGTACTTTTAAACAGCATGCTAATCTTTGTCATTATTCTGGAAGTGGGCCTACGTTTCCTGTTTTCATAGTGGAATCTGATACGTGTGGAGGCTTAGAACATATACGCATGGTAAGCTATAGTTTAGCTAGTGCACAAGCGTACAGGCCTTTTCTGAACTAACTTTACCACGATTAGGTTGTATGTGGTTACTGATCTATTCTAATATTAGACACGTTCGCTTAAGAAAATAGAAGTTAATCTGTCCCAAGAAAGCCTTCAAATACAGCACATAAATTTCATTAACAGCACAAAATATAACCTTCTTGTTATTCACGCGTCTACATTTATGCTAAAACACGTTTCTCACTTGTAGAGAAAACAGCACTACCGAAGGCTCAGGAAACATACGAATCATAACCAACTTTTAAGGTATTCTTAGACTACAGTGCAACGAAGACATAACTACGTTGAGACGTTGTATGCATAAATTAGGTACATTAAAATACGCTAACAAGGCTTATACACTACACTTTATTATAAAAACACACAGTAGAACGTCACAGTTTCGGTGTTCTAACATCTTCCTCAGACACACACTACTCATGACGACAGAGTGAATCTTCTGGGCTCCCAAGTTTTTAAAGACGTAAGAAGAGAAAATTGAGTGCAATGTGAAATGTGGACTTAAGAAAAAATATGGACAGGGTACAAAAGAAAGGTGAATTTATCATGTCGTAGAATAAATGAGATTATAAAACAAATACAAAATAATACGTTCGTAATTAAATAACAAAAATTGAGGTTCAGGTAATCAATGCAACTATGTACTCGCAGCAAATTGGAACGTGTGCATAAAACATTGAGCAAGCTGTACTAACATAGTGAGGGAAGCCACATTTGAAACAAAATCTCTGTTGCTTACCACAAGTACTTTTAGAGACCTGTTGTAGTTGAGGATGTAGATTTTTCCTTTTTCAGGATGTGTTTTCTTCGCCTCTGCACGTATCTCTTCCCCCAAAGGATAAACTGCTCGGAGGCAAGAGATTGCTTTATTCAAAATCAGCTCTGTAAAGTTCCTTGAAACTTTGCAAATCTTTCGTAGTAAAGTTATGAGAAGACAATTTATTTCATCGTACAAAGCGTGAACACACGGTTCATCTTTCTTAAATGCTCCGGTAAACCTTGTAAAAAGTTTGTAAGAGAAGGAACAAACATGATTTCACCTTTGATCGTTGGTCTTCTTAAGAGTTTAGCAATTTTCAGATATTTCGCTTTGTCCATCATTTACTTTTCCGCTGAGGAATAAACGTTAAAATATATTCAACAAGCAGGCCACTGTTCTACAATTCTGTTAGCTGTGATCTTCATCGAACGATATCAACACGGAACATGCTTTAAAAAAAGTGGGGATGGTATGAATATTACACGTCCCAATGTTCAGTAATGGTTTTATACTTTCATCTCACAGCTCGTTGTTCATAAGAGTAGCTACTTTTTTATTTAAGTTTGGTCCGTCTATTCCGAACATGATCAAATTCTTCCTCGTGAGAGATGCATTCTTCAAAATTGCATTCAACTTTCTAACCAAAACCACTGCCGAACCACTAACGAAGAAAGTTTCAAGATGTTTGTTCACCAACTTACTGAACTTTATTTGTGGCCTTTAGGCACCTTTGGCTCAGGCCGAGACAGGGTAGGATAGTGGCTAGGGTCTTACTTAAGGTGCGATCACAACATTCCCTATCCATAGACCTTACCTTCTTCAAAATTTGAACAGAATTTTTTTTTTAATATCGATTTGTGCCTATTTGTAAATTGTAAAGAATAGGTATGAAGACACTTGTCGTGATAAAACCGCTGCGGGAATATGATCCAACCTTTGGGTAATGGCAATAGGTGAAGGGCTACATCTGGAGGTGGTATGAGAATCATGGTCGCCATGTTGGATTCGGTTCGAGAATTTCAAATAGGACGAGGGGGTAGACATATCATTTTAGGCTAGCTTGTTCTCAGAAATTCATATGTGAAGACATTTTAAACCTACGTTTTTTTGTTTAGGAGATAGAAATTCTACAAGTTACAATTTGGCGTCCTACATATGCTCAATTTGTTGGCAATTTTGGTGGGCATACAAAACCAGTCGTTTTTAAAATCCCCAGCTAATCCAGCATACCTGTACCACCGTTGAACCCGGTGCACATGAGGATAGGATTGGGGGGAGGAAGAGATTGTGGAAGGTAGACGGCCAAGGTTTATTTTGCATGAACCATCCCGGCATTTGCCTAGTTACTGAGGAAAAAAACTGGAAAACCCTCAGTCAGAATGGTCGGTCGCTGGGATCAATCCCAGGACCTCCCGAACGCTAAGCCAACGCTCTACCTCTGAACCACGGTCGCTCGTTACTAGAATTGTGAGTACTTGATGAAATAAAGAGGTGAAATGTATGCGGCGAAAAGCTTCTTAATATACACTCCTGAGAACAAACGGGGAATTTAAAATACATACAGCATAGCGAGATTGAGGTCGGAAATTCGATAACGAAATTGAGAAATTTCAGATCACCAGGGATTAACAAACGTAACAGTCGAATTATTAAAGCGGAAGGAACAACACTAGTCAAGAAACTACATAAATTGCTATATCAGGGTGTCTACTGAATGTCAATTTTCAAAATCCAAGTTTTTTCCAGGCATATGTTTCTACTTTTTCCACGTCATTAATTTACAACATTCTTCTTCTTGCAAACAAAAAATGTTTATCAATTAAAAGATGCATATACCAAGCACATATTATTTCTTTAAGTCATTATAGAACATGAAAAAAATACTTATGTACTAACTAAAATGTACGTTTCCAAGAGATTTCAAACAACGAAATAAAGTAGAATGTTTCCTACGAGAAGGCAGTTGAGAAAATTGTGCAGTAACAAACAGTACAACCTAACTGTATGGTTCATATTTTTTAATGAAATTTCAACGAAAAATTAGTTCAGATCCACAATTAACGAAATAATTTACCTTTCTGTATGTTTAGTTGAAACAAACCAACACTCTTTATTGAAACTAACCAATACTAAAAAAAAAAAGAGCATTCAATAAGAGTTTAATTCATGTGCATGTAAAAGCCAATTCCGGAGCACATTTTAATTCACATGGTCACATTTTATTGCAAATTCTTTTTGATGGCCAGTTACTTTATTTACACAAATGCATGTTTATCATATATTATTATTATTTTATAACATTTTTCTTCTTGTAAACGAACAAAGTATGTATACAAGAAAGTATTTTATGACTTAACACCCTTTGCACAAGCACCCGAAATATTGTACGTAAAGTTTAATAAATATGTAGAAAGTATGTAGAAAGATGTTTATTATTCATTAACCGAAACACTTGAGTCCAATTGTAAAACCCACTATTTTTAAATTACTCCGCTTTCACTGTTACTTGACACCAAAGACTTCCCTTTTTTAAAAAAAGTAAGCGGCTGGGGCCATATTGGAAGAACTGGAGTCTAATATCTGCCATGTGTAGGTAAAATGTATTTAGGTCACATTTACAACAAATTCCTGTTCGAGTATAAGAATTATCAAAATATTGCATATACAGTTAAGCACAGATGTGTAGCAATTGGAAATGGGTTAATCTGGAATAAATAAGTTGGAACCTAAAAAAAGTGTACTTCGGTAAATTAGCTGGTCGTGGTATTTGCACTATTTCAAATAAAATGTAATCCCACAAAAACCTACACACACTTAAATTATATTTCGACGACGCCCTCAAGACGGAGCGAGAGCCCTTCCGAACCTATCCAATTCATACTGAAGCAACTACTCAAGAGGACGACATTAAAGAGACCTTACTTTAAGGTGAGTCATACTAGTTGCAATTGGGTTCTCGGTGCGTTTAAAATGGCTTTATTTGAATTCAAATACTTGACAAAATATACTGACCCTTGAAGTTAAGGTAATTTCAGAACTTAGCTTAACATCAGATCTAAAATACATAAGCACATTAGCTCAACTAGAGAATAAAACAAGACATGCATGGTTAGAGTAGAGGATAAGAGAAAGTTGAAATGAGGAGAAAAACAAAGCATCAATCAGAAACACGAAGTACAGCTGACATCAGCTCGGGTGCTCTGAGTCGCCACACCTGTACGCACAAGAAGTCTGGAGTCCCTGAGATCTTACAAAAATTACTTACTTTCTGTGACCTTAAATTTCCAAATTCAATGAAGTTTATTCTAAATGTTTACAGACTGAAATTAATAAAGTGAAAATAATAACTTCAAAAAAAAAATCCAGGTTTTCCAGGTCCAAACTAAAATTCCAAGCTAATTCCAGGTCAGTAGACACCCTGTATATGGAGAAAGGAGGAGCTTGCAAAGGAATAAAAAAACCTCAGTAATAGTTCCAATTAATATGACTGTAATAATTAACGCGGAATCTCTTTACTCCCAACATGTTACGAAGTATTGAGTAATATCCTGCTAACACGCCTCAGCATATACGTAGATGAAATAACTGCAGATCATTAATGTGGATTTTGAAAAAAAAAATTATCTACGTTTGATCAGAGTTTTGCCTTGAGACAAATAAGCATACCGGACAAAAATTACGGATTCCTCACTTCATTGGTTAATATGGGGTTACATCACCACGAGCTCGAGTCACAGAATTGATTTTCTTTGGCATGCTGTCAATGTGGGAGAGGATAAGATGCATGCCCGCTTTGACCCATTCCGTTAACAACTAGTCCCGTAGGGCGGCCAAATGGGGAGGATGATGCTGTCTCTTCTTGACGGCCCGTTCCAGTATGTCCCATATTTTCCCAATAAGATTGAGATCTTGCTAATTGGCACGCCAGGTGAGATTTGGGATGTCTACCTCATGTTCTATAAATTAACCCTTCACAACAGCACCTTCGTTGACAGTGCAGTTGTCTTCTTGGTATTGTGGATGTAGAATGGCACCATGGTTAAGACAGTGGACTTCTGGCAACACCTGGTTATCCAAAAGTGGCATGTAGTCCACTGCTTTCATGACAATATACATCTGAACAAAGGAACCTAACCCAACACTTTAAATACACCCCACATTAGACTTCTAACCCCTCCCCCCTTCTCCTGTACAGTCTGCGTGAAAGACTTCTTCTGCCTCCTACATGACCCTGGAGCGGCCATCATTGGAATACAGGCAGAACCTGGATTCGTCCGACCATATGCTACGTCGCCACTATTCTTTGGTTTAGTGTTGGTGTTACTTTGCCCACCATATTTCTTATATGGCAAACAGCTTGAGATGTACACTAGCTACATGACTCAATATTTCTACACCTACACCAAGCAGTTCTCGTCGAAAGGTTTGTTCGGAGACTGGATGACTGGTTCGGCATTGTACTCTCGCAGCAATTCTGTTGATTTTGGAACCGTTTTGCAGTTGATAATCTCCCAAGACTCAGATGATCACGCTTGCTTTTTTTTTTTTTTTTTTTTTTCACAGTGCTCCGATGGGATAGTCCCTACCCGACTATTTTTTGTCTGATGGAAGACAACTGATTGCGGAAGTGGATACGCAAACAAAATGCACCACCTCCTTCAGAGAATGACCAGGTTCTCGACCAAAGGAAATAGCTTCCTTCTGCCACTCTGACGTCACCAGTAAGCAACAATAAAACTCATTCTGAATGCACGTCCCTCAAGGTTAAAACAGTTACAAGTCACATACAATACTTTACATTACGGTATATACACGGATTTTCTATTCCAGGCCAGTATAAAAATGTTGCTCAGGATGATAGCATTATGTAGTTTTTTGTCCGGTGTGTTTATTAAAGAAGTGGGACCACAATAGGACGGTTCACCAGTTGTTCATAATTTTAAGAAAGCAGCAAGTAAGGGTCTCAGGGACCCCATAAACAGAATACGTGTAAGTAATAACATGTAAGATAGTTTCGAGGACGGACTGAAACAGGGTGATGCCTTGTCATCATTACTGTTTAACTTTGCGTTAGAATATTCGATTCTAAAGATAAAAAGAGGACAAAAAGGGACTAACACTGAATGGCTTAAACAGACTCTTCGTATACGCGGATGATGTAGATTTAATAGGGGACGATATACATGCACTACAAAGTAATACTGATCTTCGTAGAAGCTTGCGATAAGGTAGGTCTAAAGGTGACTCTAGAGAAAACAAAATACATGATAACAAGCCGAAACACACAAGGTGAAGGAAATAGATAGATAACAATTAAGAATGAGATCATAGAGAAAGTAAATAAATTTAAATATTTGGGAGTATATGTTACAAGCAAGAACGAGGTCATGGAAGAAATATAAAGTCGCTTAGTATCGGGCAACATAGGTTTCTACTCAGCCCGTCTGAGTACTCATCTACTCTACCTAGCGGAGTAATGCGCTGATACGTGCTCTACTGTTTAGCGCTATTATCTAGCAAAAGTTATAGCACTGAGTTGCATGCAAGTTTCTTGTTTCAAAAGTGTTCACAGCTAATCAAAATCTAAAGGACCTGCTAGTTTCAGTCACCGCCAGCTTAAAACATTGACACAGCTTAAGTAGAAATTTTAGACAATCCTGCCTTTGAATGGTGTGGCTGTGCCGCTACACCGAAACTGTAATGCTCTATTATGTGTTTTTGAATACAGTGTAACGTATTTAATAATTTAGTACAATAAGATATTAACAAAACATACCCATCATTGTGTGTATGTCGCTCCATCTCGATGACGGAATGCACAAATCCCTTTCAAGTTTTTCAATATGACATCTCACACCACAAGCTCCAAACTGGAGGAGAAATCTCAACACATTTCCTAATTGTTCTATCAGATAACCCCGTTCGTTAACTCCTCGGAAACCTAGTTGAGGTTCACAATAGTTACACATAGTACAGCACCACTTAATTACATCAACATGAGAATATTTTGTATGTGCCAAAAATAATCTCAAGGTCTCTGGATGGTCAAGGATAGCAAAACTAAAAACATCGGGACCAGGAAATGCACTCGCTCTGTAAAATAAATAAATGCACTAATAAACGAGCTGAAAGTAAGTCAATAACAAGTTTTATCGAATAATATGTTACATACGTCTATATAATTACCTTAATCAAGACCACAAAAAAGAAACTATTTTCATTCACATTAGATGAAAAAAAAAAAAGTTTAACACCAGATAAATTGTTGGAAAATAAACCAGAAGTACTGAGTCTTTTTTTGCTAATACAGCTTCACAGGTAAATACTAGTGACGAAGCGTGGCTTTTTCACAGCTAAATAATAAGTAAAATTACTTGGGAACTTCGATAAGCTTATATTTTTCACAGTAAGAATGTACTGGGTGTAAAATGAACGATGTTCTTCACAATCTCCCCATTAACTCCAAAAGAGAAACCATGTCATCGACTAATTTCTTCTGACAATTATTAGAACTCCTTGAAACTAATGGCCATAATTCCCAACTAAAAACTATTGTATTTTTTATTGCTGTTGGACAACCAAAACTGTAAATTAATGTTATACTTACAAACGGTAAGTCATCTTAGATGACTATACCGTATGTAAGTACAACATTAATTTAAGAAGTGTGTGTTGTCCCTGATAAAGTAAAGGATAAGAAAAGATAAATTCAATAAAGAAGACAGCATTAGGCACAGGGAATATTTCTGAACGTTTCTTCTTATAATTTCAGACTTCAGTAATCGATTTCAGAATTTTTGCCACCTTTACAAAAGGACATAAGAAAGAGGATCGAGATAAGTTCTGCGCTTAAAGTTCCCTTTAGCTCTTCAGTTATTTACAATAATACAACTGGAAAAAACAAAAACTAAGCGCTACAACCTTTCACGGCAGAGAGCTCTCACGAAAAAAAAAAAACTTTGGTGCACATGGGTGGAGAAATTACTTGTTTTCGTGAAAGTCTTCTTGTAGTTACCAAATATTGCTTAAAAAAAGGCTCAACTAAGGTAATTATAACGAAATAATCAGTTCCATATATAAATTATTTTCTCAGCCGCCAAAGATATTTTTTTTTTTAATTTTGTGATACTTGGCTGCGTAACTGCCAAGGTCATACTTTTGTTAACTTTTAATATATCCTTGTTTTTACAAAATTAATGAAATTCGAGAAATAATACAATTTTCTCGTTCTAAGTGGTAAATCTAGGAGAAATTACAGGTTTATATCTATTTCAATTCTCCCATAATCTTAACCACAAGATCGGTATTTAAGACTCAAGAACAACTTCCTCGAAAATCAAAGCATTTTTCGATCCATGCTTACTAATGCTACAGGGTAAATATTTTAAACTGTGTAGGTTATATTCAGTGGTGCCAATCATACATTATCATATCTGTATGTATTAACTAAGTCATATTTTAGTTTATATTACGTTTAGTTTTGTCAGACAATTCTTTTCTCGATTTGAGCCTGAGACGCCTAAAGGTTAATAAATAATTTAAAAATTATTAATTCAATTTAAAAACAGCTTTAACTACGAGAAAGCAGTTTTAACAACGTCTATATGCTTATGAAAAACTATACAGGGTGTTTTAAAATTACTCCGACAAACTTCTGGACGCGATTCCTCACATCAAAACAAGACGAAAGTTTCCTCTGACAAATTTCGAAATGTGCATAGTTTCGGAGTTACAGGCTGCCGAAACCGTGGGAAAATTAACTTTAGAGCTTCATATTTCTAATACCACGAAAAGTAGAACCGATGCGGCATGGTACTGTCAAAGACTTTAAATCTTCACTATCCAAAAATGCATATTTCGAAATTCCGCAAAGGATTCCCGAACTCCTTCAGGAATTCTCACAAATTCTCTGAAGATGGGCCGAAATGAGCATGGATGGGAACTTGTGACTAGCGAGAGGAACGACACCTTGTGAAAACATGTTAATCGCGTGTGCAATAAAAAAAATACCGAACCTGGCTTACCTAACCTCCACATGCGTGTGTTCACTAATTGATTAAATTTTCTAATGCGTTTATATAATATATAATAAAGAGAAAAGTTATTTTCATTAAGAAAATAAAAACTACACCAGGGTTCGAACCCGTGTTCCTTGGATTAGCTTTCCGACATGCTACCAATACGCTAAATTGGCAACTGGAAGCACATGGTTGGAAGTAATATTTACTTTTGAGGAGTAATGCGCATGCGTGAGAATGGGTCAGCCTCGGGTGTTTATCCTGTCTCTAGTCGCAAGTTGGATGGGACGGTTCTCCGCCAGGAAAAAATAATTCTTTGGCGCTAAGTCCATATCTCAAGTAGATTCCATACACCGAACGATTTTATAAAATAACAAGCAGGAGTAAGAATTGCATAATGTCATCGAACGTTTTATTTATTTGTTATCAAAAGTATTGAATACTATTGGCCGATTGAATGCTGGGGATGGCGTATGTCATCTTTACTCACACATTAAGTCGTTTAATTCATGCTCATTTCGACTTACCTCTACTTCAGAAATATTCCGGAATCCCCACTACTTTGGAAAATCCTTTGCGGAATTTTGAAATATGTATTTTTAAGTACTCAGTTTAAGTCTTTGACGGTACCATGCCACATCAGCTCTACTGTTCCTGGTGTTATAAATATGAAGCTCTGAAGTTAACTTTCCCACGCTTTCGGCAGCCTGAAGCTCCGAAACTATAGAGATTTCGAAAAATTTGTTAAACGAACTTCCGTCTTGTTTTGATGTGAGGAAACGCCCCCTGAAGTTTGTCGGTGTAATTTTAAAACACGCTGTATATTAACAACAGATAACATCCAAATAAAGAGACTAATTTGAGGAAAATGAATAATGTGTATTGTTACTTACTTCGTTCTATAATCAACGTTTGCTCCATTTGCGCACAACATCTCAATATAGGTCGCTAGCTCATAGCCTTCAAGGCGTTTAATAGCATCAACAAGAGCCGGTGAACCATTTTCGCAATCCGCATTTACACTCACGCCTAAATAGAAGTAAAAATATATTTTAGTACACAATAGTTCAAGCCCTCTGTTCACTTAATTGCTAAATTTTACACAAAAAAATATTATTTACAAACGTTTTACATTGTTCTTACAGCATTGGAACGCTTCATTAAAGTAATTTTACGAAATGTTTGACTTACAGGATTTGGCGGGACTTGCAAGTCCCGTTAGGACTCTTAGCTTTACCAATATCAATATGTTTAGTGGACATATGGCCAGAAGCTCTATTCGGAACAGGTTCAGTGTTTTGGGAAGGTCCAGGAACGATAAAATTATGCTAATTTTACATAAAAAATCAAAATTTGTAAGAATTTTAACCCCCGTTTATACGTCACGTATTTCTTACCTACGAAGAAAATTCTACGAGAGACTTATGATAAAGGATAAAATTGATTATATAGGCGGTAACAGCCCGTCCCGACGAGATTCATTTTTACTTTAAAACTGAACGTGACAATTGAAGATTTACATAAGAAGCACTAGAATAAACTTGCAAACAGCCATCGAACTTGGGATTATTACCTAACATTTAAACTGTATGTTTACTTATTTCTGATGCCTGGTGAGACTGCACAGTTCTGGCTACAAGTATAATGTAAATTCGTAATTGAAATTTCGCTCAAGATTTTTTGTGTATGATTTTATGTTTACAAACATAAAGAATAATTTTAACACGCTCATTTTGGCGCATGAGTACGAAGATATCGAAAACTCTAGCGAGTTTCTAAAGGACAAGTATAGTGAGTCCGACGAAGAAGCTAAGGCAATTTCGAAATCGGAAGGCATGGAATAAATGTGTGCTACATCTGGAGACGGTACAGACTAAGTAAATTTTCCCCAAAGGAATAAGTTTTAAAAAAAATATATAAATTACCTTAGTTCAACTGGTGAAATTTATTTTACAAAACTCAGAAACTCGCTAGACAAAATAACGCTTCACTGACTAGTCATTTGAAACATTCTCACAAAATGTTCTGGATTCAGGAGTTGCCTCCATTATGTGCGCTTTCAGTGAAAATTTCTAAAAAGATTTACACGTCTTGCCAGGGTTATCGTGAACTGAACAACACAAGAGCGACAAAAATCTGTCGGGGTTCCTCAGTCTCGCCAGGAAATAAAGTATTAGTTAATTAATTACCCACTAATAAGGAATGTGAGCTGGGTTTAGACCCTCGTGACACAGGTTGGTTACGCTCTATCTACTGATGCACTCCCGGAGAGTTTCCAGCAAGAGGTGTCAGAAAAGTTCACACATGGACAACTGACTTGAAGTGGCCAAGCTTTCGCAGCGACGTCGCTTTTTCATTGTTTGGTGTCGGGTCTTTCTAAGAATAACTCCTTATGACAATGATATATAAAATTGTCAATTTAATAACTGAACTTCAAGCAGCTCAACTTGCATTTGTTAAAAAGTGCATATATCACGGCAGATTACGAAACCCGCAGAGTGAACGCATCACTGTATCTTAAAAGGTTACCAGTATCTTAACACAATGTTATTTATTTTTAGGTAATTTGCTAAAAGGATAAATTAAACAATTGCCTTCAAATTACCATCTCTTGTTTGAATGGGTTAGCAAAAAGGTGACGCTGATGCTGTGTGAAATCGGCATTGTTGAATATATCTCATAATGGAATTCTGAATTCTTATGGCCTTTAGGCATCTTTCGCTCAGGCCAGTCTTATAATAGAAGGTACAATCATACATCAATAAGAAAATGGTAAGAAACTTTCAATATCACCAATAGTATCAAAAAAGTTCGTGCTACCATCCGAGGTTTCGAAGGTGAGATGCGAGATGAAGGTGCTGTGAACTGAATTCATTTATGGCCTTTAGGCATCTCAGACTTGGGCAGAGCCATCTATAGTACAAGGCCATAATATCGAAAACTGTAACATTGCCCAGACGACTGACTACGCGGGTATCATAGCGTGTATTTTAATTACTTTATCGGTGGTGCGTATTAATTGTTGATAATATTATGTTTAATAATAGGTTGGTCGCATGATGTTTGACGCCTAAGTAGAAGAGGGAGAATTAGAGGCAGGTAATATATATTGAAAAGGTATAACTAAATACTGATATCTGCAATCAGAGGAGCTATGAAAGACGTTTTTGTATACATTTATTGTTGTAAAGTTGGGTATGTAGAGCAACGAACAATTAAATATACTAACTACGTAGGTAGAGTTGTAATCCATCATGGGTAAGAATCTAAGTTTACGAGACGCATTCATAGGAGTAATAAATCACTTTTATACGCTTTGTACCAGGGGCCGAATTGAACTTCCATGTCTTTTACGAGAAAAATATGAGATTATTATGAGTCGAGAATTAACTTAATTGTACAGTGTACAAGGAACTTTATTATAAAAGTTCCTTTTGAAATGCGACTCGTAAATTCCACCACAAAGGGCTAACTAAGCGTGGGTGTTCTTTTTGTATATTCCAAATTTTCAGTGATCTTTATTTCTAGCCGGTAGTGTATAATTGCTGTGAAAATCACCCGAACATCACTACAGCACTTAATTTTTACGCTAAACGAATTAGAATTTTCGATTGACAATTAATAACACAGGTACAAGGAGAGAGCAAAATTCTCGAGATTGTCGGATAAATTGTAGTTTAGGCTCCTCAACTTCCGAAAACTATTGAGCAGTATGTGCGCTCTATACCACTTATAACAGAGGCACATATCGACAGCCAGCAATCCAAAAAGTGTTACAAAAAGGCATGTGTTATTATCATTTCGTTAAATTCTGCTCCAGTTGTTCACCATGTACAAACATGACTGCATGCGGAGAAACACTAATAGTGTCACTTCGTGTAATAAATGATACCTACTTTGCTACAAAAATCACGGACAAATTGGTGAGTGAGCGAAGACGGGTTAGGGAACTCACATTTTTTTTTTTTTTTTTCCTTATACGCGATGCATATTGCCTTTAACACTCTCACCATGCATTTCGCCTAAAGGATGAAGCTGCTAATTGGCCCGACATACTTTTAGTCTTGTTTGACAGCTCAAAGACCCGAAATTTTGTTATGTTTTGAGTTTCAACACTTCCACACACGATGGAAACATTACATTTTTCCTTTAAATTTTAATAATTTGGGATGGGGTGGGAGGTGAGTTTATCCGATGATGGATGGTAGCAAATGCAGTTTTGGGTCAACACGGTTAGGTAGGTTGGTCTGTGATAGCAACTTCTGTTATACTGAGTTGAATCGAATTGGAGTCCAAATCAAGGGCTGATGTGAATGCAAGAACATAAATATGGCCTATTACATTGTGTCGTTGTACTCATGTCACTTCTTGATGTTACATCACATTCTGCTGTTTAGACATTCGAAACATGGAACGTAATAGCACTTGAAGTAACGGTCTCTTTGGTAAATGTAAACCTTGTAAAGAAATCAACATCATCCCAATTCTTCAAAATAGTTTGGACGTCTCCGGATTATTGGAATGCACATCATATTTAAGTATTCTAAAACATGTTGGAATGCGCATCCTATATAAGTATTCTAAAAACATTTTATCATCCTCATCGTAAGAAGAAGATGAATCTGAAATCATATGTAACATTTTTCCCAGGTGGCAACTTCAAAATGTTTTGAACCTAATAGTTTGCGTGCGATTTATTAGAATCTATTCATGAGTTCTCAGTCAGTAGTTAACTCACAACACTATTTCAAGTGGACACTCAGATCTAGAAGAGATATGTATTTAAAATCAGCATTAAAATGTCAAAGATTAGGTGCCAGTGGTTGAAGATATATTGGCGAGACAAGTTATTAATAGTATTGTGGATGGCCACTTACGAAAATCTGGCGCTATTTTACACTCAATGTCGCACACTACGGTGGTATCACTGACACCCGTACATCGTTATACATATAGCCATCTAGATAGTGACACTGATACATGATTAAAATTGACCAGACTCTGTCAGACTATATGCCACCTGAATAACTTTACACACAGTATTCGTGTTTCATTCTACGGATTCTACCCAATTGTACACTTGTACCAGTGTGGGTCTCTGGTGACTATGAGTAGTATAGAGACGTGCAGTGTCACTTGACTACCTGTCACCGTAGTGCGTAGCATTGAGTGTAAATCAGCGCCAGATATTCATAAGTGGCCATCCACAAACAATGCTATTACTCACTTTTCCCGCCAATGTCTCTTCAACCAATGGCACTTAATCTTTAACACACATACTCAGTTTTTATGCCGATTTTTAATATATATATATATTCTAGACTTGAGTGTCCACTTGAAATAAAGTTACTTGTCAGCAGACGACGTTCTGTACCAGCCGGCAGGCTTCACCTGATGCTGCGTTGCTACGTTGTACCCTTTGACCTTCTACTATAGATGGCTCTGGCTCAGACCAGGATAGGGTGGGGTGGAAAGAGGATGTTGGAAGGTTGTTGATCAGGGTTTAGTTAGTTGGTACCATCCCGACATTTGCTTGATGTGACTGAGGAGAAACCCTGGAAAAACCTCAGTCTGGATGCACGGCCCGGCGGATTACCCGGCCCGACCCGACCCGGCAGACTGCCCGGCCCATTTAAAGTACACCGGGCCTAGCCGGGCCGGGCACATTCCAGGCCAAGCCGGGTCGGCCCGGACACACATGATGTGGGGCCGAACCAGGCACAAGTACTTCCTGGCCGGATCGGGTTGGACACTTCAAAAGTCGGATCGGGCGCTGATACTGTCGGCCTATGTTAATCATAATTTATTTGGATGCAACTTCCAATACAAAATGAATTATTGATAACGTATCACGTGATATAGATTCCGGATACGGCCATCTTG
>JAGDQP010037365.1:0-18654 GCA_022664845.1 Lepisma saccharinum | reverse complement strand
GATACACACGTGACAATGTGCAAGATTAGGGTGCTCATGACGCGCAATTACCTCATGGATGGTACTATACTTTCGTCAGCTTGACCATGGAAGAGGCTCAGCCGCTTTTATTTAATCCCGAAACAACCAGTCCTGCACGTACGTAAGCAATTTACTAGTAGGATAAACGTCAAAGCAGTATTCGGAGCACCGAGCGCCTGTGGCTAAGTGATAGAGCGTTGGCTTCGCATTCGGAAGGTTCTGAGAATGATCCCAGCGACCGCCTATCCTGACTGAGATTTTTCTAAGGTTTCCCTCAGCCACAGCAGGTAAATACTGGGATGGTACCTACTAACTAGGTCCTGACCCACTACCTTTGAATATCCTCTACCACATTCTATCTCGGCCTGAGCTGAGATGTCTAAAGGCCATAAATAAATAAAACAAAGTATTCGGAATAGCAATGCAGCCACGGCATTGACGTTCTGAAAATTACTTACAGTTAGAAGGGTGACCGCGTTGTTCGGAGCTAGCGTTAATTTCAGATTTGTAATGTACTAGATTTTTTTACAATAAGTTAGGAGACATTGGGACTTGAACACAGAGTGTCCATAGAAATAACATAGCGTGGAACATGTACACCAAATTTGACATTTCCTATATCGATAAATAGGAGAATTGAAATATATAAATCACGTCTAGGATATAATATTCCTCGATGACCAGTATTCTGGTTATATTAATAGGGAAGGTAGCGTCTTTGGCCTTACTTCATTTACCATTCATCATTCGTATGGTGAATCTCAGTGAAACTTTGAAAAACGTCAAGATAGCTGCCAGCGAGATTTGAATCCACTTAAATGTCGGGATTATACCTTCAACTTAGGCCCTTCCCGATACCTTACAACATCCTTGCCCCTCCACTCTCTCGGACTGAACCTTAGATGTCGAAAGGCCATAAATAAGTTCAACTTCAAAATTGAAACCACGTGTATGGTCATTGATTATCTGAAGTACGTAACGTCAGTCAGTGCGCCACAGGGTCTGAATAAAGTTCACTAACTTGTCAACGTAGATTCTAAAAACATTTCTATACTAAACTAGTTGTACCTTTTTTTAAATGCATAACCAGAAAGTATAATGTGCAGTTTCAACCAGTCTTATTGCAATAGTCCAATTTTGTGGCCTCATACGATGTTTCAGCTGTTAATATCTACTGCAACAGTAGCAATGAAGGTGATATGTGTTGTACTTTCTGAAAATCAAAACATATTTCATAGAAGGAATGGGGAACGTGATAGATCAACTGCGGTTACTGCGTCTCAAGTCTCAACAGCTACAGAGATATAAAAGTGCATTATTTACATATGCCTTCCCCTTCCCACTTTCTTATCATCAATATTTACTTCCAGAAGAGTCTGTCGAACGGAGTGAACGATGATGTCATCATACCATAAAACTAAAGTATGTGTGTCTTCATAGCACATGCACTTTTGCTTTTTTTTATTCCTCCGTCATCATCTCTCTCAAAAACACACACATTGCTTTTTTTGTTAATGATCTCGATTTGGTCCATGCAACAATTAAGGCACAACACCAATTACTTTTGCCCATCCCACGTGGTCTAACGCTTAATATTCTGAACTTCGTTTCATCGCTGAGGAGACAAGCAGGTATGAGCCAAGCTGCCGGCCATTGTAGCAGATGTTTTCCTGGAAATTTCTCAGTTTCACCAGCGAATGCCAGTATGGTACCTAGGCCAAGCCCGCAAGAGTGCCCCAGAGGTATGCCATGTTTCCAACTTGTAACCGGCTTTGACCGAAGGTATCAGTTCAGCTAATAGTTGTACGTTAAATCCACAATGGTAATTTCCTTTCCCGTGCTTTTCGAGTTTCAGCAGTTTTTAGTACATGAATGTAGGCTAACTCAAAGTTATTTTCACGCCCAGTAGCTCTTTGCTGGTTTTGTAGCAATTACAACCATAACCTGAGATATATTTAGAAACTTTCTGGACATAGGCTGCTCCACATGTATTTGGAAACCATGCTGTTACTAATATACCGCGGAGATAAAACGGGGTCAATTTTGCTATTTCGACCCGGTTTTGACCTGAATAACCGATCTGACTCGGTGACCCCGCCGGAACGGGCGCAAGCCATAGTGCTGTTACCGCCCATAAAATTAATTTTATTTTATTTTATAGGTGACCCCGTCATGACTTGAATGACCAAACTTACTGATCCTGAGATCCGATCATCGAATCTTTATGCACTTGAGTCGGTGACCAAATCTTGATCCGTTAATCCGGTCTTTACCCGAGTTTACCTGGTTTTGATCCTGTGGTTTGAATCAATCAATATTAACATTAGTGTCACCATTCCCTCCTTGTGGGTACAGAAAAAGGAAGTAAACTTATTAATTTTCCGTAGAAATTTGGGTCTTAAATCATATGAGAGGTATAAACGTAACTCGGTAGGAAATGTAAAAGGTAAATTACAAATAGTACTCAGATAATCCCATTTTAAGATGACGCGATGTTTCCCAATCGCCGTCTCGCAGGCTAAATACGAAACACGTAATGCGGCTCAACTGTCACTTGTTTCCGATGCGCAACTCTTTTATTGTTTCGCACCTCGATGACAAGAGGCACAATCCTTACGGCTAATGCTGTTTCAATACCGCTCACGCACGTGATACGTCACAGGAACTATGTAAATGAAGCTTCCAAAACACTGTTTGTAAACCACAACTGTAGGTACATTGTTAGAGCGTCGGTTTATGAAGTAACAGACCCGAGTTCGAAGTTCGGAAGGGTGTTGATACTTCTTTCTTTAAAAAAAAATACTATTATATGCTTATATCTATTATTAATTTTTTAGTGATCATGCGGTTAAAAAATCAGTTTCGGTTCTTTTCATTATACAATTTTTATCATTCCACACATTTGTTTCTGTTATACTTCGCGGAAACGCTGACAAGTAGCTCTGCAACGGAGTTAAGATATGCCATACGATATATGAACGTATCACTAGACCAGTAAAACTGGGATTACATCACAATTCTTTCGAGGGAACCAACCCAGCCCCCATAGTAAAAGAGGTAACGTTGCGGACTTTGAATAGGCAAATATGAGTAGATTCGAACCCTGTGTCCGACTATCCTGACTATGGTTCCCAGGATTTCCTCTCAATTTCACCAGACAAATGCCGTGATGACAGTTTAATAAAGGCCCTGGCTGATATCATCCCTTACCTACCCATCCTGGCCTGAGCCAAAGATGCCAAAAGTCCATAAATAAATTCAAATTTGTAAGGTTTTTAACAAATGTATGTAAAAGAGCACAAAAGAACGTCTACAAAGTGTCATGCAACTCTACGAATTGGTTCTGAAGATAAAGAGACCAGAACCCTATTTCATGAAGGAACTCTGCAAATCTTCACTTTGCACTTTACAAACATTGCAGAGTGCAGACTAATTCTGTTTCATGTAGGTCGAGAGGAAACTTTGCAGAATCTGTTTCATCATAGTACTCTGCAAATCTGCACTTTTCATGTTACGCTCTCCATTCGTTGATTTCGTTTCATGCAAACAAATTATGAAAAGTGAGGAGTATTGGTTTGAAGAGCGAAGAGTGTAGAAACTCTGCACGATTTTAAATGTTTTGGTTTCATGTAGGTTAATATACTGCAAATATATGACGTTTGCTCTTCAACTCTGCATTTTATTTTGCAAACTGTGAAGGGTATTTGCAAATATTTACTAGTGAACTATGAACGTTTTTTCCACTTATAATATTACTATAATTATTTTATATCCTTCGGAGAAATTTTATTGGGTTTGATTGGCGACGATTCCAGTGATCAACAGGAGCAAACTTTTGGCAGACTGAGAACCAGTGTCCGATTTGTACAATTTCCAGAGTGACTTAAATTTCTCTCAGAACATAGAAAATCTTATTTTATATTCATTCATATACCAGGCTTGGGGAACATTTAGGAAAACAGAGCCAGGAAAGATTTTCGCAGAGGGGGGGAAATCCCAACCATCCCCTGCTTCAAATAGAACACTGGTGAGAACAGTAAGAGAGAGAATTTTGAAAACTTCAGTAAACTCGGTGATTCCGCCAGACTCCCCCTGTTAGGATGTCACCCTCAAAACCTCGAAAACACACCCAACTTTAACATTTTTGCTGTGAAAAACCGATAGAAACCGTGCAAAACTCTACATACACCCTCAATTTTTACTTTACACCCCCCTAAACTGAAAATCCTGGGTTAATTCCTTTTCAAAGAAATCTTTCGTCTATCATATTCTTAATCTGAATATGACCTTTCTTGTATTACTGGCCAAATAAGAAAACCTACAGAAAGAAGCATGGCATTATCCTCAAAACAAAGGGTGCTATTAACATTACAATGATTACGAAATGGAGCATAAATGCATGGAATGGGCCATATGAAGTTTGTAAAGGACAAATTGTTCAGCATCTGGAAAAGTCTCACATTGGAAACTAATGTTTTATGTTATCAGTGCCCAGTATTTAGCTTGAGTATAGTATGCACCTTGTATTTCAATTGGCGAAGTTCAACAATGTTGGGCTGCACTTCTATAAACATCTAGCAATCCAATAAGCGTTAAGAAAACCAGCATGTTGTTATTACTTTCTTAAATACTCATTCTAGTTAATCAAGACGCAGAAACATGGCACCACGCAGAGGATACTAATTGTGACGCCTTGTGTTATGAATGACGCGTATTCAGCCACAAAACACGGACAGTATCTCGAGCGAGCGATAGCGAGAGAAGAGGGGTTAGTTAAAGTAAGGATAGTTTTTTGTTCACTATAGGTATTCTTCTAAAATGAGAGAAAAGCGACTAATTTCTGTCTTACTGACCTTAAGACAGTTCGATCACTGCAGCAAGGAAGGGGTAACAACTGCAATGACTGCACAAGACGTAAAAATTAAATACATATAGCGTCTTGACGGTCTGCTTGATTGTAATCACTTCACGGCTTGTTTAGTCTAAACATTTTAAAATAACTTGTTGGACTTGGAAACATATGATTAGGGTTAAAGGAAGCGAAAGCGAGACGTACGTGCGCTTGTTAGCGATAACTATTGCTGTGAAGTGAGAACTACATTCTTGCTTCTTAGGGCGGAGAGTGCGTGACAGTGATGTGCATCGCGTATAATAAAAAAAACTAACCCGACTTTAACTAACTCCTCTTCGCTCGATATCGCTCTCTCGCGATGTTGGCACGTGTTTTGTGCCAGAATACGTGTCATTTATAACACAAAGTGTCACAATTAGTATTCCTCGCATGTCGCCATGTTTCTGCCTCTTGATCCACTGGGGTGAGTATTCGAGAAACTAATAACAAGATGTAGATTTTCTTAAAGCTTTTTGGATTAGTGGTTGTCACTAGGTGTTTATAGAAGTGCATGTAACCAGAAATAATAATAATAATAAAAATATATAATAAGAATTGAAAAGAATGTTGACTAAACCAATATAATGTTACTGACGATGTTCGAGTGACCACCAACTACGGAACTGAAGCCCAACAGTTTTGATTATATAAAAGGTACCTCACCAGTTGAACTGCAAGGTGCATACTCTACTCAAGCCAAATAATGAAACACTGATAACACAAACCATTACTTACCAACGTGCGACTTTTCCAGACGCTGCACAATTTGTTCCTCTCAAACTTCCAATCTCGGATGTCGTTTTCTAGGCCAACTGATTTTGCCCTTCCTAGCACCTTCTGCAGAGCCTCTACGTTTTTCTCGTTTGTTATTCTTGAGGAGAAAGGATAACACTTGCGAACAGTGTATTCGTTTGTTCTATGATTATCTGTAGAACTGCGCATTTCTTAGATTTTGTTTCAACCTTCTTTGAGGACATTTTGGGATATTCCAAGCTCAAATTTTGTTTACACTTTGCAAGAGATATCCTTGAAGAGTTTGATTTGCAGAGTCAATGAAAAATATGAAGAAACGCGCTTCCTCTTCACTTTGCATTTTTTGAAGAGTGAAGGGAGAAAGTGCAGAGTACGCGTGATAGAATGTCTCATAAACTCTTCGCTCTACACTTTTCACTCTTCAAGATTACTTTGCATATTTTTGTTTATAAAATAGATAACCCAAGAAAAAGTGCCAAACGAGGAGTGAAGGGTTACAGAGTTCTTTCATGAAATAGGGACCTGGTCTGCTCATTTCTCTTTCCAACCTATCCCCTATTAGGTATCTTTCTGCCCTTCTTTTCGTTTTCCGGCTCTTGTTGTCGGCAGGTCTCTTTCCTTGAGAACCAATTGAAGGGTACATGAGAACCAACAGGGTCCAAAATACAAACATTTGAGGGTAATGAAAAGATACCTCGCGACATCTATGGTTTTGCCGTTTATTCAGTTTCTTAAATTTTTCACACCTTGGCACCTATAATTAGTTGCCTTTTCCACGTTGCTTCCTGCAATGTTTCAGAATTGAAACGGGTGGTCACTGGATGAAGTTTGAGAAGCATATGCACAGTCAAACCTGCAGCTGCCACGTGAATGACCCGTCCCAGGGGTATGGCAAAGGGATCATTTTGTGTTGCTCTTGCACAGTGCTTTTCGACGGGATGTGACGGTTGAGCCATGGACTTGTTCAGTAAAGTCAATCCGCAGCGAGGCTAGAAAAGCAGTGGAGACAGTAGACAATCACGTTGCGTTCGATCGTTTTGTCATTTATTTGATTGTTTCTAGCGGGAAGAAGAAACTAATAAAACCTGCAGGCCCAAAGTGATTCCGCGTTTGGATGAAGAGTATATGAATCTTTCTATAAATATAGTAAAAATATAAGGGCAAAGAAAATGAAAAGTTACCAATGCAACATATAATAAGGAGAAATAGGTTTTGTGTGGTGGAAATAGCTGAAGAATATAACTTTAATAAGGAAGTAATATTTTTTTTATATTATCAGAAAAAAAAGCATTCACCTGATTAACTTTAGTTAGACATTGGTATCCAACTTTGTAAGAGAAAGTGTAATGATGGGAAGTTATTTGAAACAAATAAATCACGAAAGTGTATGTTAGGAGGAGAAATCAAAGAAGAGTGTGGAACTGTTTATACTGCAGAAAGGACATTGTAATTTTCTTAGGAAGCTATTTTAAAAAGTAATATCCGAAACTGCTCCATCATAATTAGTTCATGGTCTCTTTACTTTTTCATATTTGATTAAACCTAACCGAAACCAAAGTACTTGTATAATATACTGAGAAAGTAGCGCAGTCTTCCCGCACGAAGCTGGAAACTAAGGGTCGTAGGCGGAACAAACCAGTGACGTCACTCGCAGGAAAGAAGTAAACAATGTCAGTGCATTGAGAGGGTAGAAAGCTTAACAACACGTGAGTTTGGGATGTAATTACTGTTCTTTAAATGTGTGTGTGTGCTTTTTGCTTTTAGTATGGTATCAGGGACCTATTAAAGTGAACATAGGAGTACATACGTAGTAGGTACCCAATTGTCAAACGCACGTAAAACAATATTTTACAAGGAAGCCTTGCAAAATTGCAGTTGCTTCGTGTAAACAAAAGGCAGAGGGCATAACTAATTTTAGGTTTCCCAAGGATGTTGTTACTTGCCACTTGCCTCTTATATACCACCTGATGACTGCTCAGAACAACAACTTCGTTATGCGGTGGTTCAGTGGTAGAGCGATCACCTCTGGTGCTTGGAGTCGTCGGTTCGATCAAAGCTCATGCAATCTGGGTTTTGTGGAAGAGTAACACCGCGTGTGTGAGTTTTCTCCCATTTCCTCACACTTTCTTCATTCCATCAATTCTCTCATCATCATCCATACGATCTGAGCCAAAATTGCCTAAAGACCTTAAAATAAAATTCAAATCAAATTCTAATACTTTTGTATGCCGTCATGTGGATTCAACCTTAGGTCTCGTTCTGATAAACTTCTTCCTGTCCTGTAAAAATTAGATTAATATAATGTCGCGAACTGGACTTTAAAAACCTAGCCACTAAGCCAGGATTTACTTCAAACAAAAGATAAAGAAATTGCATTTCGTTCGTACCATCTTGCAGAAAAGTTTAGTTCAAAATGCGGAGTAATGAGAAATATGATTACTATGTGCAAAGCTTCCTTTAGTAAATTAAAAAGTTGCCAGTTAGGTCAAAACACGAACTTTATTATTATTATTATTATTACTATTATTATTACAGATACTATAAAATATTTAGGAGTACTCTTTGATAAAAAAAAATGCAATTTAATAAATATAGTGAAAGAATCGTAACTGAGGCTAGAAAGTTGATTGCATTTATATTGGCAGTATTTAAAAGAAGACAGACTTTGATAATTCTATATAAAACTGTAATTAGGCCCAAACTGGAATAGACAGCAATTATCTAGTCACCTCAGAAAAACTGCTATTAATAAACTGGAGGCAGTTTAAACATATTTTATGCGAATAATATGTCGTAAGCTCACACTGAACTATTACCCCCATAATTATGGGTATTGGTGCAGAGCTTTCAATCTTAATCCTTTACACATACGAAGACAAATCATGGTTAAGCAATACGCTGCAGATATTATCAGTTGCAAGGTAAACAGCAAATTTCTGCTGGAAAGTATTTGTATTCAAATTCCAACACACTCCACTAGAGGGCATCATTTATTAGGTACCAGGAAATCCAAGGATGGTCTATTAACAAACTATTGATGACTTGTAACAAATTAACTTAACAGCTTAAATTTTATTGTAGAGGATTTAATTTTTAATGACATCAATATTCCTTTACCTGTTTTAATTATGTTACATAGTAATCATAATGTTGATTTTACTTTGTTCAATACGTTTAAATTATATATCGATTACACTGAAGCAAATCCGATGTCGATTATAATCTTTGTAGATTTATTGTAATTGCATGTACTTTCCCTTAGTGCTCTTTTGGAAGCTGTTCACTGAATTCTAATAAATTATTATTATTATTATTTGAGAGTTTAAATAATATGGTTTCAACGAGATGTTGCTTGTAAGGGGACACTATAGTCAACCTTGGTAGCCGTGGGGACGCTGGGTCATGAGGTTGCGGGTTCGAATTCCGCCAGGATGTTTGTGGATTTTAAACTGCATTGCATTCAAATTGTCTTGATGAGCCGAAGTCCATAGTTACTAAAACCGCCGATATAAAATAAGTTTACTAAAGTTTTACGAAGACACTATAAAAAAAAAAAATATTGTATTGCATCACAAAATTATATTATTATTATTATTATTATTGACATTCAAAGCCATTGAAAATATACAACAAAAATTCTGTTCATAATGATCCCACATAATATATTTTCTCGTCTGGGTGTGTATTTTTTTTAAATTTCTTCACGTTAAGAATTTTAGATATTACAACAATATGGCCTTATATCCAACTTGAATAAAGAGAAACACAACTTTCTGACAAGGCTGAGTTTATTTAATAAAAGAAAGGAATTAAAATGTAACAGTTTCAGAAGTATACCACTTCCTTCTTCAGACTGCACTTTCTTTTGGTTATTAAACAATATCAGCATTGTCAGAAAGCTGTTTTTTTCTTTATTTTAGAATTTTTATGTAAATACTGTTTTTTTTTTAAAACTGTTCATTTTATTAGGACATAAAGATTAAAGGAGTGTTAATTGTAATCCTTGTTTACGAAAGTTAAAATCATATCCATACTGACAAGGCCATTGTCCATTAATTTTAAACACTACAAGATCCAGAAATTTAACTATTTTGTCAGTCCTAAGCCTGGAAAGTGTGTAGCGAATCAGTTAGTTAGCGTTGAAATTGTTCTTGAGTTATTGGTGACGGACAAAGCTGCTGACAATATTGGTGCCATCAAAATGAATTGTCAAACCGTAGGGAATATAATACAGAATATTTCCTCAAAAACTGTTGTTTTAGTAGAGATTCCAATCCAATTAAATGAAAAAACACTCTACTTTCCATTACAAATTCTGAAGTTGATACCCCGTAGATATTTTTCTTAGACGTCACTGGTTTCCCAGCATCATAATTCGATTGCGTATGCACTTATTCTCTTTCTTTTTCTCTCTTTTTTCTCCAAAAATCTAAGTTATTTTTTTTCCGAGTTATAGACTTGGCACGAGAATAACGACGTAGACTCTATTGTCTAATCAGCACATATGTGTAACCCCATATTATGATAAAAAATTATATTCATAGACCCTATATATTTAGAGCTTGAAATTATAGGACTTGAGACAAAATATATGAGTAAATTGTTCATTAATTACAAAAATAAATCGATGTGAAATACGCCTTTCATTAAGCTGTATATCGTGCTGCCTTAGTGCTTCTCCTGCGAGTGACGTCATCGTCAGGTTCTGTCAAACGTTTATGAGGATATCCAAAGTTCAGACTGAGCCGCCCTGACCGAAACTTCCTCAGCCACCGTAGCATATAGAATTAAGCCAAAAGGGAATTTATGAAATTACATGGGAAAATAAAGAGTAGAAAAGTTATAAAATTATTACAATGATGGCATTTTTCTCACAGGGCTTCGTTTGTTCGATATTAATGACGGCACCAGAATAGAATTACAGTCCGGGGAACTATCCTATTTTATTTGAAAAGTCGGAGCGTTGACATAAGTTTATGATATATGTCGTGATGCTGCCAGACCTACCCCGTGTGGGGATTGTCACCACCCAAATTCTCGAGCATAGCCCCAACGAAAAAATTGTACTGTCAAAAAATGATAAACACCGTGCAAAACTTCCTTTACGCCCTCAAAATTTTGATTTTAAATCCCCCAAACTGAAAATCCTGGCGGAATCTCTATATATATGTTTGAAATAAAGAGTACTGCTAATACTAGAGGAGGATTCTGACAGGATTTTCAGTTTGTGGGGTGTAAATATTTTAGCAGGGTTTCTGTTGAATTTTAACAACAAAGATATTAAAATTGGGGAAGCTCGACGATTTAGAGAGGTTACACCATCCGTTGGAGAGTCTGGCAGAATCCTTTGCTAGGAGGCTAAAGTAGTTTCTGCTGTCTTCAGCCCTCTATGCTCGTCATTATCGTAAAGGATGATTAAGAAAAACTAGCGTAACGTACGTTTAATTTGAAGCAAATATTTTCCTCTTTTCTCGTATGTTCTGAAGCATTACCACAACTAGTAATTTCTTTCCTTGCAGTAGCAGGAAATTCAGTAAAGGAAAGTAAACTTCACCTTTATATGACTACTCATACAGATTATATATATATATATATATATATATATATATATATATATATATATATATGTATATAATCCTTCAGAGGGTTACGAGCTCAATTTCGGAAAGAGGAGTAAAGGGATTTTTTCTGTAGAAGGATCATGGATGGGCTAAGGGTTTGTAAAATATTTTCGTGTTCTTTATTTATTAAGATCTAGTATCGGCATTATAAATTTATTTGATAATCATATTATTTAGGTACAGGATATATGATGATGCAATGGTATTATGAGTATGAAGTGCACTTAGACGCCACAACCCATTGCCAGGATTACTACAAATGATTGACATTTCTTCTTACATAGGGACTACTCTTGGTGCAATGGATGAAAGGTGAGCCCTTGTTGAACATTTGTGAGTACCGTGCAAGTATGAGGCTGAGAAACGTAAACGATGTGAGGAAAATGACAAGTGTGTGAGCAGATGTGTTTTAGTTATCCAGGATGAGTAGCACTGGTATGAAAGTGTACATACAGTCCAGAATAGCTGGCTTTGAAATCAGCTTGAAAGGTTTCCTTTGTTGCATGTTGTATGAATTGAAGGACTTTCTCATGGTCAAAGGGGAAGAGACTCTGAAGGACGAGAGTGATGAGAGTGAGGTCTTGTTCGACAGTGATGGGTTGTTTGTTGGAGGTAATAGGTGTTTGGTGCTCTGGTTCAGGAAGACGAAGTGGTGTGATGTAGGCAGGTGTGTCCGGCTCAACTTCAGGGCGGCCTTTGCACTTGTAGCTAAAGGTGGGATGTTGGTGTTGCATTTTGGTGGTAGCTGTAGGTTTGTACAATCTTTTGTTTTATTAGAGCCGGTGCAGTAAACGCATTTTGAATCATTAGGACAGTATTTTGTGTAGTGTGCATTGTAAGCTTGACAGTTTTCGCAGCGTAGTGGCAATGGAGCTTATGTGCGTGAAGCTTCTACCTTATATTTTCTTTTGTAAAGGTACGCGCCGTTGGCGAGAAGATTGTCGATTGTCTGTTGATGAGTTGTCAGTACTCTAACCATATAACCTGACGTTCCTTCTTTGGTCTTAATGCGGATACACTTGTTCACTTTATGTCCCTAGGTTATTAATTCTTGTTCTGCTTCTGCATCAGTCATGTCTGGATCCTCTCCCCGAATTACTACTGAAAGCATTGGAGATCGACGGGGAGGTGGTGATTGTGGAAGTGGATTGCTGTCTAGCTTTGTAGGATTGGCGTTCTTTCTCAATATCCTCAAAGTTGAATTTGTTTCTGATAGTTCTTGTTAGTGTTGGATTTAGTGATTCTATCTAGTATGCCATTTCTGGTGAGAATAATTCTGGAGATGGAATCGCGAGAAACATACTTCTGAAGTTGCTGCAAGAGTAGCTTAGGTGTTTGAAATTTGGTGGCATATATGGTTAGCAAGAAGGAATGTGTTGTAGTAGAGCTGCATCCATCTGGAAGTGTTGAATGATCTGTGAATTCCATGGAATGATCAGATTCTGAGTCGGAACTAATGGCACGATACTTTTTCTGCGGAAGTAAGTTAGAGCTTCCTGATCCTCGAGATCTTTGGAGAGCGTGATCGTGAGCTGGATTTTGTAGATTGTTGATCGGTGGCACTTGGATGTTTGGGTGTGGTATTTATTGCTGTGAATGTTGCTGCTGTTTTAGAAGATTCTCTTTGAAATACAGGTGGAAGTGAATGTTTGTCTTTCCCTTGTTTGTTGGACATGATGGTGTTTGAAGTTGATGGACACAAAGAATGATGATAAGATGATCAGTCAGTGTGCAATAACTGCTTCTGAGGTGGATGGGGGACTGACTGTTTTTGATTTCCAGGAAGGTAGCAGAAAAGGTAGAAGACGCTTGGAAACGTGCTTCAATTCCTGTTGTTTCGATCCGCCGAATATCAATAATGATCAACAGTTACCAAAGAAAGCTGAAAAATATTTTAAAAATTGGCAGTAAGAGGAAGCATGAAAGAGCAAATAAATTACCAGAATTGAAAGAGCAGGGCAATAAACTGTTTGATATAGTGGCTTGCAAGTGTTCAGATTTCACTGTGTGTCGTTGTGACAGGACACCTAAAGTGCCTGAATTGGAAAGAACATTTTAATTAGACCAAAGGACAAGTAGAAAAATGGTAATCGGTTTTATTGATGTTGCTTGGAAAAAGAAATTGAAGAAAAGAGAATAAAGGAAAGCCAAAAAGTGATTTTTCGGTGAAGCTTTCAACCAACCCAGTATCAGTTACATTATCGAATCTTTAGACTCCTCGTCATCTATGGCGACAAGAAAGGAAGGCAATAAAGAACACGCTGAAGCTAGAGAAGATCCTGATTTTAGTTGGGAGTATCCTTTGATGAAGACAAGAAAGCAATCACAGATTGGATGCACGCAAATGAGAAAATCCCTCCCAACATTAGCAAAAGTGAAGGAGAAAACCGGCGTAACTGGAAGAAAAGTTGCAGCAATTGCTACTGCAGTTCTGGAAGATTTTAATATTGTGAGTCCACAGCAGCCGCAAGATATAATTGACAATGTAAAATACAAAGAAAGGTTGCGAGAAATCGTAAAAGTGTAAGAACTAAAGAGGCTGTTAATAACGTGAAGCCTCATGCCATCTATTTTGATAGGAAGAAAGATCAAACATTTATGATGTACGGAAGTTACAGAGAAATGAAGACGGAAGAACATTATTGTATCCTTGAAAAACCGGGTAACAAATTTCTCGGCCATGCCTCTTTGACAGGATCATCATCAGCAAAGAATATTGCTAGTTCCATCTGCCGCGAATTACAAGAAAATAATGTGGACCTATCAGATGTGGTAGCTATCGGCTGCGATGGCACTAATACTAATGTTGAGTCAAAAGGAGAAGTGATTAGAATGCTTGAAAACCATTTAGGGAGGCCCTTGTACTTGTGCATATGCCTATTGCATTTCATTGAACTACCACTTCGTCATTTACTAAAAGAAATCGATGGTAAAACTACTGGTCCGTATACTTTCTCTGGTCCTATTGGTAGATGATTGGCGAATTGTGAAACAAATCCAGCGTGAGGCTTCGAAAAGATTTTTTCAGAACTTCCTACACTTGTAAATGTGAGTTATCTCAGTTATGATCAAAGGTACTCGTATGAAATATGCCGATCTGCCATGTGATAGAATTATGGAAGATAAGAAACCTGGGAAACTTGCACATGCTCGCTGGTTAACAACGTCCTGCAGACTTTTACGTCTATATATGTCAATGCCAAATTCTTCCGAGGGGCTCAAAACTCTCGCAAAGTTCGTGGTGAAAGTATATGCACCAGTGTGGTTCAACATCAGACTGAAACCTCTTGTCAAATACGGAGCCAAACCTTTTTCCTTGGCCATAAGACTTTCGCGATGTTTGCAAGAGCCATACAAAACTTCTGTCAATAAAGTAATTTCCAGAAATGCATTCTATACGAATCATGAAAATATTCTCATTGCCATGATTGATGACGACAGATCAGCAACACTAATCCTTGCTGCCGATAGAATCCTCCAATCCAGAAAACAGCTCCAGGAGCACACGTACGTGTTTTCAACGTTGATTTTAGGTTTATTTAGTTGATTAACCGTTATCGGTTTAAAACATTACGTCTATTTTTAAATCATATTTAACAAAGACGTCATTACGTTGATAAGACATTAATACAACATGTATTCACTATGTTATTTGCAACTATAGTATAGATTTTGTTTAATGTGTTTCTTACTAATGTTAAGTCAAAAAATACAAATAAAAACTAATTGAATGACACAAACTAATTTTTATGTTCTCATGTTTACGTTGAAAACAGATTGAATTTTAAACTATATTTCAGCGAGGATAGAATTTCGTTGATAGGACATTATTGTGATGTGTTTTCAACTTTTTTATACTATGTTATACATTTCGTTTCACAGGTGTATTTCTAATTTAATTGCTTAAACATTATAATTAAATCAAATACAATGCAAATAACTACATTTCTCATGTTCTCATTTGCATGTTGAAAACATATTAAATTTTAAACTATATTTCAACGAACATTTAATTTCGTTAATAGGGCGGTAATGTGAAGTGATTTCAACTATGACATAGATTTCGCTTTATATGTGTTTCTCTAAGGCGACATATTACACTTCTTGAGAAATACTAATTTAGTAATGAAGCGATGGTCAAAGTGTTACAGAAGAAAAAATGCGCATAACGAAAAAAGAAGGAAAGTATTCTTTATTGTAGCAACTGCATTCTAGATTGCCTGTTAATAGATACAGTAAAATAGTAGTGGAATCTTAACGTTGATCCGTTGATGAGTGGTCAACATGTCGAGCTACCAGCGTTGAGTGCAGAACGGACAGCGGCTGTTGGATAATAATTACTGTTGGAAAATTAACACTGTATATAATGATGAAAGCCACGAATAAAATGAAACTAAATGTGTGTATACCAATAGACAGCATTCATGCTCTGTTTTGGTCAACTGAACTAGTTTCTTCATCGTTTAGTCTCAAGCATTATTCAACGTCGAATAAACCGTTGAACATGAGGACATTTCGGTACATTTACAACGTTAACATAACGATTCGGTACTAAAGTTTAGTCCACGTGTTTTCAACGTTTTTGTGCTACTGGGGAGTGTAAACTTTCTACAATTTGTTCCTTCCAAGTGCCAGTATTAAACGTCGAGGCTAATAATTACACAAAAATCATAAACTGAAATGAATACACCACCAATACTGACTTATGATGACAGATTGCAAGAAATTTGTTCTTCAGAAAATACGCCGTGTGTTACTGTTGATATCACGGAGTTTCCATATCATTCACAAACAGTGGAAATATTAGTGAAGCTTCTTCGTCAGTATGTGGAGCTCGAGAAAAAGACTTCTCTATTCGTTCCAAAATTAGCTCCAAAAAATACATGCCTACTTTCGAGACAAAATCGCAGTATCTTGCACGAAAACGTGAATGAAACATAAAACATTCAATCTAATGTTGGCTGGTGGGTGGGATGGAACTCGATGGCAGCCAGCTCCTCGTGGTGAGTTCTGTGTTGATGTAGCCTGTAACAGAATATGAACTTCGGTATCTTTGGAAATCTACCTGAACACGACAACGAATCATAACACCTTCAAATTACAGCCTCGTTCAAGCGAAGAGCTTCCACATAATTACACAATAAATATTGTGTACAATAAATAGATTGATATACAAAATCTATCAAACTTAAGGCCTATTCCGCCCAGGCTAAAATTTATTTTAGAGAATTGAAATTTTCGGTGGTAAGGTACTACGGTATGATGCAACTTCTACCCCGTATCAAAATTCAAATTTCGAAAAAAAAATTGAATTTTTTACACACCAACCTAACACGTACCCACAAACTCAATTAGAAAGAAAATCATAAATTTCTACGATAAATTATCCTTACTTTTAAGGAAAACTCTTCCAGCTACTGGCTCATTGTTGATTTGAATTTAACTTGTCATTCGGTTTGCCATGTAATGAGCAGCACCATAGAGTATATAATAACGTCATTACTGCAGCACGGTACTAAACACTGTGCAGATTTTAAAATTATAAAATAATGAACACGAATGTTCTGATTGTAAGCGTAATGTTTTGTCAGTTACTTTCGTCATTTTCTTGTGTATTGTTAAAGTAACACTCATAGCTAAGATACAACATATTTCGATGAATCTCTCTATAAAATTGAAAGTGAGTATGTTTGGGTGAGCATCACGCAAAAAGTGCTTGACCGATTGGAACGACTTTTCGTACATGATAAGACACTGGACCGAAATGGGAAGTTATTGTATCACTTTGATTCTAAAGTCATTATCTTCAGAGATCTAATTGTTCATTGAATTCCAACTGCGGTGACAACAATAATGGAAAATTTAAAAGCAAAGCACGCGTCAACCAACACTACAATGACGTTCAACGGATTGACTAGCTCCTAGTGGTCGATATGTAAAATTAATAGAAAACGACTGATATTAGTGTCGAATCCATAGTTTTTGGGGTCACTAAGATGAATAGTAACACTCCCGATGCCCAAGTTCATTCAAGTTCAACCCCATCGCCATGGGGGTGACAACATATTTTATTCAGTCTGCACCAACGGGTGGGCAAATCAACTGGTAAAGAAATAAAACCACTATGTGTGTAAGATACACAAACCATCCACGGGGCGGCCACGGGTAGTTCGAAGCTCCAGCAAATAACCTCTGATTCCGCGTGGAGGCTGCGGGACTCTTTCATCTCTACGGGATGACTGAGCAACACAAGATGGTCAAAAGTCTCTCAGGTTTTCCGTGGGTAGCACGTGGAACGACTGTGCTTGTGGCCCATAGACCAGATCAGCTATTTCCTGGCTACCAAAATTCTCTGCCATGTTTAAGTTAGCTATGAAAGGAATGGAATGACAGATCATGATCTAAATTTTGAGATAATTTGGAACCTGTTGGTATGTTCTCTGCCCCCTTTAATACGTACGAATGTATGATACTTCGTTTCTAGACGTTTCTTTTGGTGCTCTTTCGCAACCCAAAAGTAATGCCACATCACCCACTGCCATGTAACAGCATTGTTGCCAATTAGCAGAATTACCAAACGGGACAGGATGAGAAAGCAAAATCAATAAAGCAGACTTCATAACTCTAACATAAGATCCAATCAGTGTTGTCAGTATCGAATTCAAGCTTTTACTTCAGAAACAGTCTTCGCAACATAAAAGGAATAGTAAAATACAAGTTACTATCAACATGTATTCATATACCAGTGGTTAGAGTGACGAGCTACAAATAACGAGTGCAAAAAGTTCCAGGCACGAACCCCATCACAGTCAGTTGGAGAATTTGCAAACACCAGAAACATCATGAAAGCAATGAACAAATTTCAACTAAATACTATTTTTCTGTATACTAATACGTATACTACACAACAACCATAGTCCATTCTCTATTTGGCTCACCGACAAGTTGATAATTGGAATTGTCCCCTATACATTCCCAAAAATGTCTTACAGGTTTCCTCTGGGCAAAGATGAGATATTCCATGGAGATTACTTGGATGTCCGTAGCATATATGCGGGATATAGAATGTCCTGTATATGAAGTCATGTCCTACGGGCTTCCCATGGGAATCCAATTTTCGGGATCAAATCGTACATTTGGATGTCTCGTGAATGTCTTAGGGAAGACCCGTTGGATCAATGGAATGTTCTTTGGACATTCGAATGTCCCGGTAGGACGTATCTTGAACATCCGTAGTACGTCCTTGTGCTATCTGGGTAAGTGGAAAGCACAAGATACTAAACGTTTATTTTAAATCTTTATGGAATTGAGTTCCGCATTGCCATATCTTGCTACATATCAAACTTAGAGAACAAATCTATTGTCCAT
>JAGDQP010037364.1:0-18655 GCA_022664845.1 Lepisma saccharinum | reverse complement strand
GTTCTGGTTTACCACATGGTTCCACCCTGTTGCCGTGGATACTACAATACGTTCTGGTTTACCACATGGCTCCACCATGTTGTCGTGGATACTTCAAGACGTTCTGATTTACCACATAGTTCCACCCTGTTGCCGTGGATACTACAAGACGTTGTGGTTTACCACATAGTTCCACCCTGAAGCCGTGGATAATACAAGACGTTCTGGTTTACCACATGGTTCCACCCTGTTGCCGTGGATACTTCAAGACGTTCTGATTTACCACATGGTTCCACCATGTTGCCGTGGATAATACAAGACGTTCTGGTTTACCACATTGTTCCACCACGTTGTCGTGGATACTACAAGACGTTCTAGTTTACCATATGGTTTCACCCTGTTTCCGTGGATACTACAAGACGTTCTGATCTACCACATGGTTCCACCACGTTGTCGTGGATACTACAAGACGTTCTAGTTTACCACATGGTTCCACCCTGTTGCCGTGGCTACTACAAGACGTTCTGGTTTACCACATAGTTCCACCATGTTGTCGTGGATACTAGAAGACGTTCTGGTTTATCAAATGGTTCCACCGTGTTGCCGTGGATACTGGTGTAAATCTAAATGCCAATTTTCTTAAAATTTATGTCCACGGTATTGTTGTGAAGTCTAGTAATCACTCTCATTACCTGTAAATGTGAAAAGTTTTAATTGTTTAAACGGATAAGAGCAGAAAAATGTATTCGTTGTTTCTGAATCAATTTAAAGAAATTATTTATTTTTATGTATTAATAAAATATGAAATAAAATTTAAAAATTTGGAGAGAGAAACATCAATCAGTAGGTATTCACTGAAGTTAATCTTCTCGGTGAATTGGTGAACATGTTAAATCAAATATACTTTTCGTGTTTTATTCTTTCAAGGTTTGTAGTTACTAGTCTCCCAATAGGTGCCTCCTCGGGTGGCGGATAGGAGAATGCCGACCAGATATAGCGGGTACCGGAAATATATCGGACCAAAACAGTGTTTGCTGCTTTGCAGTTGATAGAACGATCTAGAGAGGTTAGGGGAAAATAACCCCGAACAAAATATCATTATCAAAGGAATCAGCTTCACAATTACAACCTTGAGGCTGAAGATGAATCACACCGCAAGACTCAGAGATGGACAGTGGACGACATGTTGAAGATCTGCCTACAGGCTCGTTTTATGCAGAGCGATTTTCTCGCGCGACAAGGAATCCGGCTGCCGCGCGGTTTGTTTGTACCTTTTTACACACTTACGACTTATCGCGTGAGTTGGTGAACAAGAGAAAGAAAGAAAATGTGTTGATATAGCGTTGCCAGGGTTTTTTTTTTTTGCATTCGAGGGTAATAGTAGTTATGTGTTGAGCAAGAATAGAACATACAATATTTAATTCTCTCTTAAATAAAATCAAAGTAAAACAATCACCTTTGTATATATGTGGTCACAAAAATGTGAAACTGTCAAATATAATTCTGGAAAGCTGTACAAGATATAAAAACATCGAATTGTTGATAAAAAAAAACCCTACGGTATAGTACTGAATTGAAGATACCAATATCACTGAAAAATTTAATATTCAATCCTCAGACTACGAGCACGTATTTAATGTATGAATAGTGATGAAATCAGACACTTTCACCGCCGGGGGAATTATGTGTTCTTTTAGGAGGAACTAGTTTACAAGGATATTATTATTTACTTTTTAAGACGTACTCTATGGGCTAACACGAAGTAGAAATTTTGTGCTTCCTGGTAATAAATTGAATTACGCTTCGTGCCAGTTATCTCTATCTAAAATTAATACTAGACTGACTGCTTCCATCGAAACTTTCATGAATATATGAGGACAGGAAGCGGGGAGGACACTCTGGAAATTTTCTGTTCTAATGGAAAACCTCAATAATAGTTCCGATAAGATCTGATAAAATGAATTTGATGGGCGATAACAGCACTATGGCTTACGCTGCTCCAGAATAGTTCCGATTTATAAAAAGACGATAAATCGGACAGTAATAATTACCGCGGAATCTCATTACTCCCAACGTGTAATATACTATTAACTCGCCTAATCGTATATGAAATACTTTGAGATCACCAATGTGGATTTAGAAGAAATAGATCCACGTTGGTCCAGATTTTCGCCTTGAGACAAATCTTAGAGAAGAAGTGGGAATACAATGGGATTATTAACCAACTATTCATTGATTTTAACAAAGCATATAATTCTATCAATAGGAAAAACTTTACAATATCCTGGAACAATTTGCAATTCCGAAAAACCTTGTTCGAGTAGTGAGGATGTGTCTCAGCGACTCCATAAGGAGAGTATGTGTAGATAATAATATGTCAGATAGTTTTGAGATTCGCATCGGATTGAAACAAGGCAATACCTTGTCACCATTACTGTTTACCTTTGCGTTAGAATATGCGATTCAGAAAATAAAAAAAAGGACTAACATTGAATGGTTTGAATCAACTGTTTGTATACGCGGATGATGTAGATTTAATAGGGGGCAATATAAATGCACTACAAAGATACACCGATGTCTTAGTAGAAGCGTGCGATGAGATAGGCCTACAGGTAAATATAGAGAAAACAAAATACATGATAACGAATCGAAGCACTGACAATGAAGGAAATAGATAAATAACAAAAATGAGATCACAAAGAAAGTAAATAAATGTAAATACTTGGGAGCTTATGTAACAAGCAAAAAATAGATCACGGAAGAAATAAAAGTAGCTAAGCATCGGGTAACACATGTTTCTAGTCAGTCCTGAAACTCCTAACATCGCGATGAATATCAAGAAAGTTGAAACTGAAAATATACAGAACGGTTATTCTGCCGGTAATACTTTACGGTTGCGAAGGTTCGAGTATGACCCTAGCAGATGAACATAGATTACGAGTGCTTGAAAATAAAGTTTTGAGAAAGATATACGGATCGAAACGGGACGAGATGACTGGGGAAAGAGGAGACTGCATAATGAAATAACTTCACGGACTTAACGACTCACCTGATGTAAGAGTAATGAGATCGCGACGACTAAGGTAGGCAGGCCATGTAGCTTGGATGGGGAAACGAAGATTATATTCCATTGTGGTTGGAAAGCTAGAGAAAAAGACCAAGGCGACATTGGGAGAGGTGTTTGTGATGAATACTGGCCTGATCTTGCTCAGGATAGAATCCTGCGGCGAACGTTTGTTACTGCGGCGACGAACTTGCGAGTTCCCTACACTTGATATCGCTGTTCGACCCGTTTTCATTTATTTCTTAACCTTACAAAATATTTGCAGTATTTTCTATTACATGTAGAGTACTATATACTATTATATTAATAACTCAGGAATTGGGACATAAAGAATAAAACGGGTCACACAGCCATAAGAAGCGTAAAATAGAGTTAGAACAGAAAATTTGGTCCATTTTGCTTTAGACTGTAAGTAGACAAACGAGATTTAATACTTGCTCTGACGTCTATCTCTCGACACTAAGCAGTCACTCCAGTATCGTTACGTAAAACTCGATGTTTGCGAAAATACAATAATTCAGAATGAAGAGACTGTTTTGTAAATATCTCACGGAATCAATTTGGAATACATACATAGGAAAGTTTTTAGTAAGCAAGAATTATAATATTTCGTTTATTTTTTAAACGCATGTAGAGTATCTACCAAAAAGTCATTTGTCACCCTGTAACGATAGGTGATTAACTTGTTGGACGTCATGTAACCTAAACAATGTCTGATTTGTTTGAGTGAGCAAAGAACAGTTGTGAGGAACATGGTGCGTGATGGAAATGAATTTTTAATTTTATGGCATTTAGTTATCTAAGACTCAGGCCGAGATAGGGGAGGGGAAAGGATTCGGGAAGCTGTCTGCCAGTGCCTATGTTGAAGTTATTATTCCGGAATTTACCTGGTGTGATTGAGGAAAAACCCTGGAAGACCTCAGTCAGGATGGTCGGCCTCTGGGATCGAACCCACGACCTAACAAATACTACGAAATACTCTACCACTGAGCTACGGCGGCTCGGTGGTGATGTGTGATGGAAACCTGCGGGTTTTCGATAAGTATGTTATCGTGGAATACCACCTCAGTGGGTTGCTCAGTAGGGAGATAGCCAACAAATCAAATAAGTTCCAATCAACTCTGGCATTTGTGCTTTGGAAGTAGGTAGAGGGACATTGTAGGAATGCCAAACGTAGGGTTCTCAGGAAACGCCTCCTATAGGAGCCCTTAGTGCACACCAGGAAATTTGGTGGTGGTGACATTATGGTATGAGGGTGTTTCAAGTAATACAGGGTGGGACTATTGGGGGTTGTCCATGGTAGTCATACTCTAAAATTCTGGACAATGACATGCTTACAACACTGGGGCTATTTTTATGGAATGATCCCCTGTTACTTCCAAAATAACAATGCCAGGTGTTATGTTGCTGCCACTACTATGCAATAGTATGTAGAAAACACGCCTTGATTGGCCTGCACAGAGCCCCGATCTCAAACCCGTTAAACATTGCGACGAGTTGAACCGACGGGTAAGGTTTCGTAGATGTGACCAACTTGAATTGTCCACCTGTTTGAGATTTGAACTTCTTTCCATGTGATGTAGATAAAAATTGCAGAACGTAAGAAGCAAATTAACAAAATCTGACCTGGAATGTATTTGAGTTTTTCGGGGGTCCGTCACTTGAAAAAATTCCTGCTCTAATAACTGTCTAATTTCAAGAAATGAAAACTTTGATAAACTTTATTTTATATGGGCCAGTCTAGTAACTGGTGACTTCGGCCCATCACGGTTATCCGTCACGTTTGAGTTAAAAGACACCCATGCCCTTACCGGGACTCGAACCCGGGACCTTCGGGTCATTGGCCTAACGTCTTAGACCGCACGGCTACCCGGTCGGCGTCTAATTTCAAGAAATGGTAAGAGTATGCTAATTAGCATTATAACTCTACAACACTGGTTCTCAATGTATTTCATTCGGGTCCATCACATGACTTGACAGGAGCGACTACTGAATCCGTCTTGCGCGTGCTAACCTTACCTGTTTTTTTTTTTTTTTTTAAGAAATAAATATGGACTGCAATTTGTACCATTCCGCCATTTGCCTGGTGTGAATGTAGAAAACTATGGAAAAATCCCTTGACAACTTTCGTCCGAGTATTGCACATCCTGTACTATAGCGAAATTATGGTATAGTGAAACCTATTGCAATTCAATAACTATTTCTGTACAAGTTTTAAAATCTGCACTAGAAATAGACCTAATATAGAAAGGTCGTAGTTTAGTTGCTAGAGCGTTGCCTTCGCACTCGAAAGGTATCTGAGTTCGATACCAGTTGCCGCCTATTATGACTGAGGGTTCTCTACAGTTTGTCGTCAGTCACACCAGGCAAACACAGGGATAGAATCTTCAACTTAGTCCCTGCCCGACTCCTTCCAGTATTCTTTTACCGTACCTTATCTCGTCTGAGTCTTATACCTGAGCATAATAAATAAATAAATTCACGCATGCACACAAATAATATACATGTGAATATACATTACGCAGTAGGTTAATTACGTCATTGTAAAAATGTTTGGGTGCAAAAAGGAACATTTAAATTTTCATAAAATTTCTTTCAACATTGTTCGGTTCATATCACAGCGCAGGTATTAAAAGCTGTTAGATGAGTACTGTTTTTTCTAATGAAACAAAATTCTAAATAAGAATATGTTTTTACAAAATAGGTAGTTTGAAGAGAATAAAGTAGGAAGCTTAATTTCTTTAGAATACTACTAGATGTGGACAATTTATGCAGTAAAAAAATGTATAGTTACATGAATTAATGTCCCAATTGAAGGTGATCAATATATAGCAATAATTAGGCTTTATTAATATATAAAAGAAGATGCTATGTAACGAGAGAGTAGTATTATTAAAGCCACTTCATTGTTCTTAATTGTGTCAGCTCTGTTGAGCAAAACGCAACAATACCAAGTTATAGTTTTTCGTCTCAGGTCTCGTTATTTAATTTTAAAAAATTAGATAAAGATGTTCATTGTATTCCATGGTGCAAACTTAACTCCAGATGCTAGTGAAAAAGTGTAATATTCTTCGTGACATTAGTAAATTGGATGTGTTCCGGAAGTCTAAGTTAAAGCTTCTCGTACTTGTGATACGAGATTTTGAAAGCTAGAATATTCTTAATTTATTTGATAGAGCATATTTAAAGGTACTATCGAACCAAATTTCTGCTGATATGGTCAAGAGGAAGCTACAGAAACGCCATTTAAATTTGAAAAAAATCAACATCAAATTCATACAACTTGACAGTTCCTGCACCTATACCTTTTTTTTCTGAAAATTCTTTCATATATTCCGTAATATTTCCGAGAATTGTTAGAATTTGCAGCTATCCGTGATAATCCTGGAAAACCACTGATAATTTTTTGTTGCTTTTTTATTGGAAGTTCTCCAGTTCTAGTAAGATTTGTCCACATACGCAGAAAGACAAAATAGTTTGTTTTTTTATCGTGACAATGTGTCCGAAATTTGTTAAGTGTTCACTGTCACCATCTTGATCTCTTTTTTTTCGCAGAAATAGGGAATATTCTCAATGACTGGGGATTTCCATCCCTAACTGACAAATCACAAAGTGATTAAAATGTAGCGTGTCATGAAAGTAGCTTAGTTTATGTCTATGGGGTTCGAACAAAACATTTCTGACACTCTATATTGTTTTTCTCTCGTCTTTATTAATTTGAATATATTTATGGCCTTTATGCACCTTAGGTTCCTATCAGGATACGGTAGGGAAAAGCTTATTAGAAGGTAGTCGGCCAGGGCCTAGTCTCTAGATATCATTCCAGCATTTATCTGTTGTCACTGAGGAAAATCTTGGGAAAATTTTGCATTTAAATTATGATTGGTAGTTGGGCTTAGTCGATAAGACACTGGACTTCTAACTTGACTTAGTTTTTAATTCCGCTTTAGGCTTCTTTTCTATTTTACTCCCAGTCAAGTTACTGGTAATTTCTATGTTTATGAAATTTTTACAGTGTGTAGCTTTGCAAAATTACATTAACTATTGTGTAAAATGCTCACTGATAAGAACAAACTCGAATAATTTCAAAATTAACGCTATTGTTAAAATTATTAAAAAGTAATTTGTTATGAACATAGTGAATGAGGGCCAAAGTCGAAATACCACTACAGATTACACTTTTCAGCTAAAAAAGCTTTTTCCCAGTTTGGAGATAGTAGTTACAACGAATCGGACCTAATTACAATGTAATCAGTACGTAACGAAATATGTCTTCAGGGGAATCCTGTGTTTAGTGCTTAAAATATACGGTCTTGTTAATTTTGTATCTTGTGATTATGTTTAAGACGTACCTATGTACCGTTTTTGTGTGATCTTTTGGTAATCCATACAGAAAGAAAAATACACTGCTTGCCATTAAAATGCAACACCAAGAAGGAGATAAAATAGCTGCCTCAAATTTTGCAGATATATTCCGTAAGATTCAAGTAGAAAATGATTAAACTTGCCTCTCTATGCGATGTCTTACAATGTGGCGACAGCTGAACAGAACTGCCGAAGGTCAGTAGTTTGTGGGACTACCATGGGCGTTAAGAGCGGCTACAACACGGCGAGGCATAGAGACAATAAGCTATTGGATATCCTCCTGGAATATAGCAAGCCATGGTATTCGACACGATGTCAAAGCTCATCAACCATAGTTGGAGGAGGTCGCTGGCATGAGAGGCATTGTGCAATCATGGACCAGACGTGTTGAATTGCAAGAGATAAGGTGAACGGGCCAGTCAAGGAAGCAGAGACACATTAAATCTACGGCATCACGTACCACATGCGGGCGCGCATTATTCTGCTGGAAGGTAGTCCCCGGCAGAGTCTGCACTAAACGGACCACAACCGCGTCCTATACATCGGCGATGTACCATTAGTTGGTCACATGTCCATGAATGCGTAGGAGATACGAATGAGAACGGAATCCAATGGCACCCCCTACCATAACACACCAGTGGCGGACCGACGTGGCGATGCAAAACAGGTGTCGCCCAGCATAGTACAATGGAACCGCCAGATACGGATGCGACCATCATGATGCTGCAGACAGAAGCAGAAAATGTCTGAAAAGAGGATGTCCTGCCATTCGGCTCCTCTCTTATACCTATTCAGTGCAGTCAGAGGAAGCCGGAGCAATGGCACCGTGTAAATATGCCACGCCCGACCAGCCGACGCAGAACTGTTTGTGGGGACTCTGGGCGCTGTGCAACATCCGTTAGTGTTCAGGACGCGGCTGTTTGATCCACCGGAGCCATACGCACAAGCCGTCTGTCCTTGTGACCCACGGTTTGGTCGTTGGGATCCGACATGTCGTTGCGGAGTATCTTCGTGAAGCCATCGAGTCGATTTGCGCTGCACTGTGGACACAGTCCGCCTAATACAGGCACCAATGTCGCGAAATGGTAAACCGCATTCGCGATATGCAACGATTCTTCCGCGAACAAGAGTGGAAATCTGCTGGCAGAACTACCGCATTCGACGCCAAAGGATCTTTCAACCGTATGCACACCCACTCATGTCACACCAACAGTCGTCTACCACTTTTTGCCTGCCTCCGATTCCTGTTCATAGATGGCATACCCGGCGTCTCTCATGCTTCACGGAGCTGTTGTGCTAATCAGCTGTTCATCTTTCCGTGCTCTAAATATTCTGCAAATTTTGCATTATCCGATGTCTTCTTGGTGTTACATTTTTAGTGAGAATGAGATGTTAAGCAGTGTATATGAGATGTTGAGGATGTTTAGGTATATGTTGATTGTGCAATTCAAGGAGACATTAGCAAGAAGGGAAGTGAATTTCTTTTTATACGTGTTGACGAGCTATGATTAAATGAAGATCGGTTAGGTGTATCGTATGGATTATTTTGTAGATAGCAGAAACACAGCAGTATAACGACAAAAGATTATGGTTGTGTACTTGCAAAATCAAGACAGAACTTGAGTGGATTGGAAAGGTGTTAATGAACTATCAATTATGGATATACAAGGATTAGGCATATATTAATGATAACCGGCAATATATAGTGATAGAAAATACACAATTTATTTACCGAAACTGAAGTTACTCTTTTATCAACAGAGTATAATCTCTCTTGTTACTCATTTACTTGAGATATCAGTCCGGAAGCTTCTGGATTCCTTTCCATTGAGACGGGGGAGTATATCAGTACGTATTTCCTTCGTCGAGTTTTACGCAATTGCAACATGTTAAGAGTTTAACTGTACTACCTAGATCAACATACTGAGGCTGTCTCTGTAAGAGGACGGTAATTTGAAGAATATAGAAAAAAATTGAAACCGTACGTAGAGACAACAGCTGCTAGAAGTACACCCATTAATTCTGGAAAACTAAAATATATATCACATGTGTTTTGAGAGACGAAAAAAAATATAGATTTGATTTAAAAAAATGAAAATTAAAAAAGAGCAAAGAGAAGCTTTTGAAATCACCATAGCAACATATACAATCTGATTCTGAAGAGTCTCTTGAAATGGAAACAAGATATTCTCTCTCTGTCGAGTGTCTACCTACATACGTTTTGAGAGGCTTATAGGAACAAAAAAGATAGGATTGAATGTAAGGGTAAACATTAAAAATGAAGAATCATCAGAAAAAGAAAGCTATTTTCTCCCAGTATTGAAACTTCTACTGTCGCTGTAGTAAGATTGGTGAAAGAAACACAAGTTTACATGGAGCGAAGGAGAAAAGCAAATGTAAAATGAATTTTCCAGGGGTTTGATTAAATTTTTTCCCTTTTTTCAATTAATATTTTTTTTTTAAAGAAAGGAAGTTTATTCAGAAGTTTTCTCGTATTCTCAGGTACTTCCTTTCATCGTCTGTTGCTGCCTCTAGTTTCCATTTTCTATCTTATTCTATTTTCGCTTCTTTACATATTAACAGTCATCCTCTTGGAAAACGTTAGTAGCACTGACCAAAACTCTTTCCTCTCACTCTACTCACACTGTACGGAAGTTATAAACTTTCTATAAAGCAATACCGCAAACAAACATGTATTAACTTTTAGCAGCACACACAAAGTTCCGCGCGCCTTTATAAGAAGGATGAAAGAAACTAAATGACTTAGTTAGAGGTTGGCAGGACAAAGGGTGAGAGAAGCAAATACAAAGTTTCTCTTTACTCTGAAAGAGTTTCTTTACAGCGACCTTCTTTCTTTCATCAAATGTAGTCAACTTCTCACAATCCTTTCACATCTATGTTTTAGTACTAAGACCCCTTACATTTTGATACTTTTTCATTAATAAAGTTAAATAGGACAAAAGAAATCCTCACTTTGCCGTAAAATATAAATTTCTTACCCTTTTCACACACGCTAGCAACATATGTAACATGCTGGAATCTTTTGGTTATAATTATTTTTTTGTTAGATAGACTATATCTTCATGTATACCAACATTTTTTTCCTTTCATTTCGTGAGGAAAATATTAAAGGAACTAGTAATGAAAGGAATGCGGTCAGCAATATGCATATATATCGTTTTAGGTCGGTCTAGGGTACGAAGTAGTGGAAGTGTATGTTCTGGATTGATAAACTTTAATGTAGGGTAGATCGGGGCTATTTGAGTCAAACGTAAGAAAAAATGTCACTGTGCATTTAATATGTGCATCAGTACGCTGAACCTGCCTTCAGTTGTGAGTTAGTTGACAAAGCTTCGCAGCTCTGCAATGTAAATTTGAAACTTTGCGAAGGGAAGTGCAGGTCGAGAGGTGCCTTCGGTGATAATGATGAAATAGTTCAAAGTGCAAAACCGAAAGCCATAGGACACCCCTCTGTACTGACAGAAGAACAGGAGGAAGAGTTTCTGTTGCGAATTTTGACTCTCGCGGGAAAAGAACTAGCCTGCACCCCTGAAACGATTCGTAAAGCTGTTCATCGATATGTAATAATAAATCAAATTCTATATCCTTGGAAACACAAAGGATTAGCTGGTGAAGATTGGTTTTCAAGTGTCATGAAAAGACATCCGAACTTATAATTACGAAAACCTGAGGGGCTTTCAAGAGCTCGTGCTGAAGGCATTAATAAGGAAGCAGTATCGATTTTTTCAACTGTTGAAATCTGCTATTTCGACGACCAGTGTCAACACAAAACCACAGCGTACATACAACGCGGTTGAAAAAGGGTTTCCTCATAACAACACAAGCAAGGTAATTGCCAAGAAGGGGAAAAAGAGGTGGTTGCTCTCACTAGCGTCGAAAGAGGCGAGAATATCATTGTGATAGTCTCTTGCAACGCAGTTGGACAATACATCCCACCATTTGTTATTCTTAAAGGTCAGCGTATGAGAGAATACGTCGACAATCTACCACCTGCTTGTCATGTTTCCTTATCAGATAGCGGTCACGTTAATGAAGAGCTGTTTGTTCGCTGGTTCGAGTTTTTCAAACAAACAGGGTTGAGGAGAAATGTTTATTAATGTTGTGTTTTTCACAAATTATATAGAAAAGGGTATCATTTAAGAATATACGTGAGCGCTAATGCGATTAATGTAAACGATGTTGATACAGCAAAAGACCCAAATAGCCCCCTGAGCAACCCAAATAGTCCCGTGATGATTACTAGTCTCGAATTCTGCCGGTGAACATTAATTCTGCCGGTGAATTAATGTGAACATTAATCACATTAGCGCTCACGTATATTCTTAAATGATACCCTTTTCTATATAATTTGTGAAAAACACAACATTAATAAACATTTCTCCTCAACTCTGTTTGTTTGAAAAACTCGAACCAGCGAACAAATAGTCCCGTGATGATTACTAGTCTCGAATTCTGCCATTTTTATTTTAAATTCGTTTTATGTATTTCCATGATTTAACAGGTTCTTTATTCTTTAATGTGTCTTAATATTAGAAAAGATCAACCTGCAAAGTGGTTCGAGAATGCGTGTGGAGTAATTCAAATAAAATGTTCTAGAAATTATATCTTCAGAAAAGTGCAAAAATCTTTATAATTTAGAATTGGGCTATGGGACTTCATGGTTTGTTTTTCTTTCCTACATCAAACAAAGCATATCTTTTTCTTATATCTGATACAGCTAACAGAACATCAACTAATTTTCGGACTGTCATTCATGTTGTAAGGTGTACATTTCCTGGTTGATTCAGCTAACAAAATACTGCGTAATGCTGTATATTTAAGTACGTATTAATTTTGATCTTACTAAAAAGAAATATCCATTTAAGGATATTTAAGTTAGAAAAAACTATTATTCTTTTGACATATAAAACATGTATGATTCATATTAATGTTTTCCGTTTATAATTTAACAAATTTCTTAAAACATTGAGTATTTTCAAAGCAAACTTTCGGTGTTGGTAAACAATTTACTACAGTTTTATCTATGCACCACGTGAAATATTTGGGCACATCAACCACTTTTATATAATTAATTTAAATATTTCATTTCAGACATACAATTTTGACTCATTTAGTTTTGTGAGTGTAGTTTTAAGAGATCACAAGCCTATTGTAATTTTATATTCCTGTAAAAGCTGCATTTATAAAGAGACTTTTTGGTGAACTGCACTTTTCGAAATGAAAATATTTTGCCTTTTAGTACGAATCAGCGGTCTGCTTCGCAAATGGATACAAAGCTCTTTGAAACGGATGTTCTGGATGTAAATTGCTTCCTCGCTTTGTCCAAAGCGTGAGGAGCTTTTATAGTAGAACATAGGTGCTTCATTATCATAAAAATAAAGAACTAGATATAATGAATACGAATAAGATCAAAATATAAAAAGAGAAAACGGAAACATGGAGGACCTGAACTCCTAAGACCTACTCTATCTGATGAAACAATATATTACACTCCAAATAATGTATAAAATAGATAATAAAATAACACATAGTGTAATTAAGTTTTGAGTAGAATCCAAAAGCACTTTTGACTTTATGTAGGAGCTTGACATTATATATAAATCAACAGTATTAATCACAGTCTAACATGAAGTTACGAAAATAAAATATCGATGAATAAATTCGTAGCGTTCTGATATGGGTTGGCAACACTGCGTTTCCAAGAGTTCGTTGAACGTTATTCCATTGTTATTGCTTGTTTTGAAGTGTTGTGTTTTTGAAAACACAGTGTATTCTAACTCTCAGCACTTTTGGTCATTTTTGCAGACGAAACTAGATATAATATCAAATGAACAAAATCAAACATTTCCGGTACATTCTGTTCTTCGAGTTCAACCGAGGATTAACAGCAGCAGGAGCTCCGAAATAAATTTGTACTGTGTATGGGCTAATGCTATTGGTGAAAGCACGACATAGAAATCAGCATCTTTACGAGAATCTCTGTCAAACAATGTCGGGAATTGGTACAGCTGATGGAATGTGACCACTAAACCAGGGCTGGAAATTTTCACGAAACGGAACGCATTACTTTTGTTAATACGCTATTGTCATATTTTGTCTATGATCACCATTTTGACGAGACGGAACAGGAAGGTTCCAGACATTCACGAACCGGAACAGCGTTCCGGTTTGCACAGGTACATTTCCAGCCCTGCACTAAACCCTTGTACGCCATTTGCATTCGATGGCTAAGGTACAAAAGTTGCGTGCATCGGTACCTCATGTGTTACGTGACGATAACAAAAATCAGCATTATTAAACAAAATTCATCTGGAAAATTCTTCCGCACCCTCGCTACTCCTCTGAACTTGAGTCAACATATATCCAACTTTTCCGCTCTCTCTCTCTCTCTCTCTCTCTAACCACATTAGGGAGCAAGTCTTTCCTGTTGAATCTGCTTCTGAAACTTCACCAGTTGATGTTTTCAACTCAAAAACATAGCAGATTTACATAGAAGTATCGAACTCCTTTTCCAAAATTGACAGATAGGCCTAATTATTGACAATGGAGGCGACTACTTTACTGAGTGAATTTTGTTTTGACTGTGTATTGTTAGACTACAATAACAATGTTTCATATCACCAGCTGTGTAACTGTGTTGATTAATTACTATACTCCTATTAATGTATGTAATAGACATTCGTAGCGTTATTAATATATATCTTGGCACACGGAACATTCTTTTTCGATTTTAATTTGATTGTGTTTTACCTGTAGGGACGTCCAACACCTCCAACGTCTGAGCTCTGGCTAATTGTAAAACTCTGAGGTGACAAAAGAAACAAGTGTTCTAAGGCATTCAAAAGTCGAAATGAAAACGTGAATGTACTGGCAAGAAAAGACGGCGTGCATCTTATAGAAAATTACGAATTATTACTATTGTCTCATCCATACACACAAATATGTTTTACCGCCTCCCTTCTCATAGATCTAATAATATATGTAGCTATAATAAATAGGAAGTGCGTGTACTTACTTGCAGTTGATTGTGGTTGATCCCATAGAACGTGAAGTCCTCATCATAGACAGGATTTCGAGTCTTCCGGAGTACTCTTGTTTTAACTTTGTGTTGCTTGTCCGGAAGCAACTGCAGCTTTACGTATGGGTCACTGCTTCCTATATTTGGATCCTTAGCTGGAAGGTCCTTACATTTTACTACTGTAACCACCAAAGCATTCTTGTCAAGTTTGTATCTGGAAAAAGAAAGCAATAATAAAGGAAATAAGATAAAATGCCAATTCACATGAAAAGAAAGAGTTTTACATTTGATTCTTAGATAAAAAATATTATTGGTAGTGCTTGAATTGACATATTTTCGCTTGGGAGTGGAGCATAATGCTGATTTTTCAATAAACGATAGTCATTCTTCGGCTGATTGGATTTTGCTTATAAATGACTCGTAACTTTAACTTATAGACATTTAGATAGATAGGATGGCAAATTGCTAATAACTAAATATCTGGGACGTCGATCCTGGTTAAATTAGAAAACGTGATTTTTATTTAATTGTTCCCTTGTCGATCCCAATCTTAGTTTGTAGGTTTAGAAAGATAACTTAATATCTTGACAACACTCCGCAGTCGCAATGGTACCAAGGTTATGCTCCGAAATTACGAAGCTCTACAAGGCGGCTGGGAAGGTGAAAAGCTCGAACAAATTAAGTAAAATTTCAACAGTAAACGAGCAATATAAGAATATGACATCAGAAACTAAAAAATACAATTTTTAAACTTTTAACTAAACGTATAGCAAACTCACGAAAGCACACAAATAAATTTAATTTAACTGACTGTGAGAGCAGAAATAGTTGCATTGGTCTCTTCATTTGTACCCAAGTGTAAGAAAGACCCTAATGGTTTTGTAGCAGTTTTGTACAAACTGCTACTTTGTAGCTGTATATTATATACAGTATCGATATATTGACTACAGAAGCATTCAACAAGCTAACAATCGGCTTTGTAGTCCCAGAATTTTCACAGGTATGCTGTGAATATTATAATTTATGAATCTTAAAGCGGAGACTACGCTGCAAAAAATTGTTGTGTTAATTCAACACTTTTTGGTGTTCCAGATAGATCTCTAGTTTGTTGTGCTAACTCAACATAGCAGACGTTGTTGATTTAAGTGATTCAGCACAATGGATATATTGCCAATGCTGATTCAATAGCACTATCAAGGTGTTCAATTATCAAGATCAACACGTTTGTTGTGTTGATTTAACACAAAAGTGGTAGTCGCTCTGGGACGTCTAAAAGTAATGAATTATCACATCATTTTTCAATATTTTTTACACTGTATGATTCAATTAATTTTTTAGTCATGTTTCCATTAAATACAGGAATGAAATTATTTCATTTCTACAAAAACAAAAAAGGAAATGCAAATGCCAGTGAGGTAATAATAACGAAGTTACATGCATGATTTTTTTTTTATGTTAAGGTAAAATAATTAGGAAAGTTTCATTGATTTTATTTTACTGTCTAAAACTTACCAGACTAAGCCTCATTTACAAGTGACATAGTGACAATCGGCATGGTGAACCGATTGTGATTTGACTTCCATCGGGTGAAGATGATGTCCTAAGGATGGTATTGTAATACAGAGAAGTGAACGCACTTTGATTTTAATTAATCAGTTTCAAGCCAATAGTTAGTTTAAGTCTTGTTGGACAAATAATTGATTCCCGAAATTTTCTAGATTTTTCTTCATTCTTATCAGTGCGAATTTTAAATATGTCTCAACTAAGGACATTGTTACTTATGAATTCTAAAGAATTTCTACAATTTAGAAAACCACGCAATCTGCGTAAATATGTCGGATCAATATGATGAAATGTGCGGAAGTACATATCACTGTTCCTGTGTCGAAAACTGAACATATAAGGTGTAGTATGTGCGAATACCAAATGTTCCTATTAGCATATTTCCCGTTAAGCAATACAAGAGTTAACGATTGAATTGAACCTAAGGAATATTATGTGTTTTTACTTTAGTATGTGCTCTGCTATAAACTATGTAATTACCAAAGATCCTAGGTTAGATTTTAGATGAACCCACGGACCTGTCTCCATACTCAATTCGGTCACTACTTAAAACTACAGAAGCTATTTGTATCTTTGCTTATCTTCCACATATTATCGACGATAATAGACGGGACCCACAGTTTAACGTGGAATACGAACCACAAATGTCCCCACCGGGAATCGGATCCAGGACCTCTTCACTACAAGGCAGCGAGCGTTACCACTCGCCCACACGGGTTGTTGAGACTTTTGCGCAAATACCAAGCATCTATATCAGTTAGAATTCCGTCGAATCCTTGGATCAATATGTACGTTCTAAGAAAAACAGTTGGTATGGTACTTATAAACGTTACAGTCAGAATATTGATTAAAAAGTTAGTTGAAGCCGTGATCTTGATGTTTACCCTGTTCAGGTGAATGCAGGTGAATGTTAGAACGATCCTGACCACTTTCTTCGTTTGTTAAAAGGTTTTTATTATTAATACGTTAGACAAATTTTGACTTAACATTTGAAAATCCTTGGGTACTCGCAAGAGCTGCCCCTGGCCATACTATCAGGTTTTTCTGTCACACAGGCTAATGCCGGAATCGTTCGCAGACCTTCACACCAGGCCCTGTTCAGCTTCTCCCATCCTTTCCCCTATCCAATCTTTAAGGGCTTTCAGGAAATATATTTTATCGGTCTTTAAACGGGAACGGAGTAGTTTCATATGAGAAACCTCCACCACATAACACCGCAGATGCCAACAATCCAGAAAGCGTTACAAAACTATGTTTTATTACTATTTCGTTAAAGATGTACTCGTGTTAATAAACAGACAAAAACATGGCGGCATGCGGAAGTTACCAATGAAGTCACTTCGTGTTGTGATAAACACGTTTCTTGCCACAAAAATCACATCATAATGTCGAGCGAGAGAAGACGCGTTAGTAACAGTGAGGTTAGATTATTTTTTCATTATACACGATGCACATGAATTTTTAAAACTCTTTCCATGTGCTAACCCCAACGCGGAACCTGCAAAATAGTTCCATGCACTTTTAACTCCTACAATCTTATTTCAGACTTCCATGACTCGAAACTTTGTTATATTTTCCTTTTCAACACTTCTACACACGTTGCAAGCATTCCTATAAATTTTACACTTTTGACGGCCATGAAGTAATTCTAAACCTTCAATGATATAATCATGAGACATGGATTTTCGTAACATTATTTTGATTGCTTGTTTTCAGCAGGCGTCTGTAATAATTATTTGCAAGAGAATGAGTGGTACAGAGCGTACAGAGCTTAACAGCTGGCGGAAATAAAGTTTATTCCCGTTAAATAAACATTTAAGAAACCAACAGACACAATCATGGTGGCATGCGGATGATTACTAATGGCATCACTTCGAGTTATGAATGTCACGTATTTTTGCTACTCAAACACAAGGGCAAAGCGCCAAATTTGAATTTATTTTATAACCTTTAGACATCTGAGGCTCACATATACAGGGTGGTAAGGTTACGGACCGACAAACTTCGGGAGGTGATAGTACAGTGAAAAATAAAGGAAAAAGGTCGAGGCGACGGGGGGTAAATTCCGAGGCGTTACGGAGCTACAGCCTGCCGAAAGCGTGGGAAAATTAACTTCAGAGTGGATTATTGCGAAGACGAAAAATCGGAGAGTGGGCGGTTGAGAGTAAATTAGAGGAAGTCACACCCGGGCTATCCAAAAATGCATATTGGAAAATTCTACAAGCTGGGCGCAAGGGATTCCCCGAAGGAAGTAGGGGATTCCCAGAAAGTCTTCCAAGTAAAGATGGGTCAAAAGGAACACAAATGGGATGAGTTACCAACAGGTAACAATAATTCATTGCCGGCACATCGATATCTCAACAAGAATTAATGTTATGACCATTTTTATAAAATAATGCGTGGTTGCATATCAGACAGGGGGAACAATTAAAGACAGTCAACGAGCGTTTGGCTTATTTATTAGCAATGAGAGAGACTAGGAGTACCAGTATCCAGTCGGATGGTGGTGAGTACGCATCTCAACAGCTGCAGTGTAGTAAAAAAGACGTCCTCGTTGGTCGAGTGGTCAGTGCTATCAGGCGTCCGTGATGTCACAGCAGTCTTGCATTGAAGCCCGCCTGGAAAAGAATCAGGTGTATGATTAA
>JAGDQP010037363.1:1340-18656 GCA_022664845.1 Lepisma saccharinum | reverse complement strand
CGGGTCTTGCCGAAACCAATAGTTACTAAAATGAGCCAAGCAAAATAAAGTCTAAAGTTTTTAATCCGAAAGTTTTCTTAGAATAACTCGAATGAAGGTTTTCTGAGTGAATTCTTATTCATGTCCTAAACGAGTTGGTGAGCTTCTAAGGGCAGGACCTACAGTTTTCGGTAAAGTGAACTACGAACCACTGCGTTCAGTGGACTCCGGAGGGAAGGTTTTCTAACACTCATGGTAAGTAATAGTATTGAATTTCTGAGAATAAAACGGGGCGGGCGTAAGACATAATGCTCTTACTGCGCATAAAACTCATTTTATCTTTATCTTATCTGAGAGTAAAATGGTTTTTATTTGAAGACGCAGGGAAAGAACGTGCTTTGTCAATTTTCTTGATTTTACAGGAGAGCGTTTTAAAAGTTCAGCATTAGCATAAAATAGCATTACGTATAGTAGTAGATTGAGGGAAGATGCCACACATTTTGGGCTATGAGCCATTGTGGAGTAATTAATAGAAACAGAATAGCAAAATTTTGCTCAAATATATATTGAACTTTCATGCTCATACTGACAAAAGTACATCAAGCGAAATGTGTACATACAGGATATATAGGCGTTTAAAATGATATATCAAAATATGCATCTTAACCAACACATCAGTACGCCCACCTATTTGGGGGAAGATGCCTAATACAATATGACGAAGATATATGACAATAATAGTGAAATTAAAATGTGAAACTTCATGTGTACATTATCTATAATACAACTAAAATACATGAACAAGTGTGGATATATTTCCACCACTTAAGCAAACATTTGTTACAACGTCCACCTTGACGACATCTGCTGCTTGAAAGCGCAGATTTCTCTCCTTATGTAATAATGGAATACACATCAATTTAATACAGAAATGACTACGTTTTGTGTGAATGAAAAGATTTTCTTTTTAACGTATAGTATATATTCTATAAAACATGTAGCTAGTAACCTAGCTCAATTAGTAGATCTTTGGCATCGTTTTCGGTAGGTCCTGAATTGACTGAGGTTTATCCAGGGTTATTCTTAGTCACACAAGGTTGATGCTGATATGATGCCTTCGAAACTAGGCCCTGGCTGACTTCTTTCCCGTATCCTCACTCTACCCCTATTCCGTTCTCAGCCTAGCTACCTAAATACCATAAATGACGATCAAATTCTACTGAATCCGTACGTAGACTTTCAATTAGAAATTTTCTTGTATAACTATACATTCTATTCAAGAAGAATAGTTAAAAGAAGAATGTTATGTCCAACCAGAAAACAATGAAAACAGTCTTATTTACTGCAATTCATTTACGTAGTGGGCATTTATCCCCAACCTTCGGGGTAAGACGCCACTTCACCGGTTTATCTCCACACACATGGCTTCTTTGTGATACAGTATAAGCAAGTACTTGGCAGTCAAAACTACCCTATTCAAGTGCAATTTCTACTCTGTCATGGAATTTAGCCCGATCCTAAACTATTTACTGACTAGATGAAATTATTTTTAGGCTAAAAAAAAACATATTTTTCTTCAAATATTTTTCTTGCTTCATCTTCACGTATCAGGTCACGCGACATTCACTACAGCCCCTTAAAGAGCATCTTTCACACCATACAAGTTTCCATCTAGTGTCGTAATTATGGAATTACATCGTAGCCAACTTCCCCATAGGCTTCCCTCAAATCACTCTATACCTGCACATCAAATAGATTTGCTTGAATCAGACGGACTATGCATACTCTTTTCATATGATAGTTAATTAGAGAGATCTTTCGAGGAGCTATCTGATGGCTAATTCACACATCCGGTGCCGTGCCCATGCCGTTCCCCTGCCATAATCCGTCTGTGCCATGGCCGTGACCATTCACACATAGGGTGCCGTTCCCATGCCGTGCTGCTCTACACCAGTTCCAAGGATGGATTGCAAGGAGGAAGATGTTATTGCGACTGGGATGGTTTCTTTTCAAGATGGCATGGCAGGAGTATGGCAGGGGCACGGCATGGGCACGGAACCGTATGTGTAAATTAGCCTATATCTCAATTTGGCCAAAAATGGACAAAGCACGTTCTTTTTCTGTGGTCTTCATGTGTGATCCAGGTGGTTAAACAATTTTGAAATTATTAATTGGAATGGGATAATATTGAAGAATCAGGACATTCCCCAGAAGTTACTTTCTAAGTAAATTTAGTTCTTTCGATTGAGGATCTTAATTTACAGAAATTAACTAGAATTCAGAACACTGAAAATTGATTACGCTCTTCATATATAGAACAAATACTTCGAACAGTTTGTTGATCAAGCCCAGTGGTCTTGGCTCCGCAACTCTAATCCAAAATATCAGTTCCACTCTAAATAAAACAAGTTTTCACTAAACCTTTGGAAAGTAACTAAGGTTAAAGAAATCATACTTTGAGGTAGTTACCGATAATATAATCCGTGAGTTTTAACAAATCATTAAAACCATAATTACTTGAGATAAGAGTTATGTAACCTGCCAAGGAATAAACTTGTTAGAACTAAGCGTTTTCAAGCTTTAGCAGATGCTGACATGTATTTGGGTCAGGAGGTCAGAAAACAATCAGAAGAGTAATGTCAAACAGGGTTTCCTAGCAAGAAAAAGATTATTTAAAGTGAAAAACCTTAAATCAATTAAAGTTTCAACAACTATAGAATTGAATCACGGAATATCCGTAAACTTGAACCTACCAATTTCAATTTGATAATCCTTTTAGTTTAAGCGTTCCGGATACCTATACATTTTTATTCCTCAAGAGGTTTTGATAGTCATGCATCCATGCTCGTTCGTACAAACAAAATAGTGGTCGCTCTTTTTAGTAATTAGTACCCAGTTATATGCTGAAGTGTTCAGTCAGGTGTATGAGGGAGAGGAACCAATCAGAATTCGAGAAATTAATTGTTACTGAGCAACCAATTCTCACTTGACCAACAGAGCGTGCTTCGCTCATTAGTCGTCAACTCCCCTTTCCCGCAGCTTCTCTTGATTGTCTGCGACCCGGAAACAAATGCTTGAATCTGACGAGAAAAGGACTTCTATCAAGAAGAGGAGAGCATCTCCGTTCAGACCACTTAGGAGGTGTAAGAAGCAAACAGTTTAAGTGCATTTGAGATTCTGGTCCCTCGAGTCTAATAACGAAGTTAAGGATGCTTGCTAGTTAGGTTCCTTTCTTTTTCATAATTTTAATTTAATTTCAATTCCTGTGTTTTCTTAGCTTTATAGTAAATGCTCCTTCTTGAAAGTGTGGAACAACATAATCGTCGAGCACAACTCCTCAGAAAATGGGATGAGGACCTTTTGTCTAGACTCCAACTATAGGGAATATAGTTGCATTTATTTGATGAAATTAAAGAAAAGCATCAACAATGATCTGAAGGATGATCTGTTACCGACCCCTCCCCCCCCCCCCATTATCCTGTTGTATCGATCGCTTACTTTGGAGCAGCACAAGGTTTGAGTGCCGCTTACGCCAACTCTTCTGACTCAGATTCTCCATGCTCTCCCTCAGTTATATCACACAAATTCTGGAATGGTATTTAGGACATAAGTCCTCTCCGATACCTTCCCCATTCCATTGGCCATACGGAACAGTTGGACTGACGGCCTAAGTTGGATCTGTACTCTTAAAGGCACTGTAAATACGAGAAATGTAAAGTTTGCGAGTTCACAATCGGTTGAAATCCTTTATCTCTCACTTGCTATCTTTGCTTGAGTAAAACTACAAAATATTTTAGAATAAAATTTGCAATTTTCTTGTTGGCGGTGAGATCGCCAATTACCCTCACAATTTCGGTTTTCCTCAAATATTTCGAATTAATTAAATTTAATAACACAGAACCCAGTTTTATAACTTGTACGTTGTTTCATGTCTCATCAATTTGTGTGTACGACGTTGAACTATCTACGGTAGTAATTTGAACGTCCTTTCTTTTATTAAAATCTAATAAAATAATCTTCAACTGTTAAACTACGGCTCACAATCACCTGGTATGATTAAGGTCCCTCCATCAGACAGAAAGAGGTCCGGGTGTTGCAAGCAATGATAATCCGTAAGTTTAAAATCCAAAAGAATTTGAATTTTTATTTAAGGCCTTTAGGATTCTAACACCCAGGCCGGGATAGGGGAGTGGAAAGGGTTTGGGAAGGTGCTGGCCAGGGCCTGTGTTGAAGGTGCCATCCCAGCATTTGCCTGGTGTGACAGGAAAAACCTTGGGAAAACCTCAGTCAGCCGCTGGGATCGAACCCACGACCTTCCGCTCTACCACTGAGCTACGGCGGCTCGGTTCCAAAATTCAAAGACTAACAAAGAACACTCGCCAGGTGACAGAGCCCGGTTTTGATGAGAATCCGTGTCCGTGTCTAGGGAAACCTTCACAGTCAAAAGTATACGTGCTGTCGTCAACAAATTACGACAAGGGAACCCGAGAAAGATGGAACATACAGGGCAAGTAAATCGAATACAGACTACGAAAAACGCCTTTTCTTTTATAAACTGTTACATATATTGAAAGCAAATACCTATTAATGGATACTGGTGAGGAGGTGATACATGCTGGATGGTATGACGACAATGATCGCGATCGTGAAAGCGACCTTTTTCACTATGCTTCAAACTTTTTAAATAGTAACTGGGTCATGTGGTATATCCATCTGTGCTGGAATGTTTCAAACCCCCAATGACGAAGTCGATTTTGACTTAACTCTAATCCTGTATGACAAAATGACACGTGAAATTGACCTGGAGAATATAACTCTCACCTTGCATTATGCCTTCTTAAAATTGATACTTTATCTTCCGTTAGTGTATTTAATACTTTAGGGTGCACTTCATGTTGCGACCATGAAGATCATATTTCTCAACATAACCGTGTCTCTTCTGTAGCCGTTTGGATTTTGTTCATTCAACTGTTTCAACAAAAAAATATTTTTCATCATTCGACTCACACATTCTCCAGAACAATTTCACGTGTGGTTTTCTCATACAGGATTAGAGTTATGCCAAACCTAACTTCATCATTGTTTTTTTTTTTCTTAACATTCCAGCACAAATTGATATTTCACATGATCAATTTACTATTTAAAACTTTTGAAGCATAGACAAAATGGCCGCTCTCAAGATGGTGGTCACTGTCGTCATACGCTTCAGTATGTATAGCCTCCTGTCCAGTATCCATTAATGGTCATTTGCTTTCAATATACGTAACCATTTATAAATGAAAAGGCGTTTTCCGTACTCTGTATTCGATTTACTTGCTCTCTACGTTCCATCTTTCTCGGATTCCCTTGATGTTATTTGTTGATGACAGCACCTATACTTTTGGCTGTGAAGGTTTAATTAAGCACAGTACCTACATACTAATTTTCATCAAAATCGGGCTCTGTCATCGAAATCGGGTTACGTGGCAAGAGCTCAAAATGGATTATCCCACGGATATCCCATCAAACACTCAACATAATTTTGCAGGGGTGGAGATCCTGTTTTGGCATAGTTCCTGCGGCCTCTTTTTAGATACCCACTGCCGTTTGCGTGTAATATTATGGTATAGGACCCACTTTTCATCCCCCTGTAACCATTCTGTCCAGAAATGGCTCACGTCTGTAACGGGGGAGCACGCAACTGCAGATGTTAACTCGTTGCTGTTTCTGAAGAGGGGTTAACGGACGGGGTACCCATTTTCCGAATTTCGACATGTATCCAAGGTCCTGCTGATAACCATGAATGGTCGAATGGGTGACATGGAGTTCACTGGCCAGTTCGTCAACAGTTTACATTGAATTTGCCTCCACCGCTGCTCGCAGGGCACCGTTGTACAGCTACACAGGTCTCCCTTCTCGTGGCTTGTCGGTGAAACTGGTGTCCTCAGACCGAAACCTCTCGAACAATCTCTGGCACTTTCGTACCCTGACCATATACAGCATTGATGTTTTGTGCCGCTGCGCTTGCTGGATGTTTCTGGTGAAATTCATACAGCATGACATGCTGTATGTGGTCCTCCGACACTAACCATGATAAAACACAAGCCACACTTCCAAAACGTGAAGTAGACCGTTCTCCTTCTACACACTGCTGCACAATCAAGTGCCCTATATGACTCAGCTATAGCATGTGCCGTCTACTTCACTATTTACTCGTCAGATGGCGTTATTGCAGCGGTCATCGCAAATACGACATTACTTATGAGATAACCTGATACTTCAATTGAAAAGGTAGAAATGAAAGGGGGAGGTGAAATTCTGTGACTCTGAAAATAAATTTTAGTTTATTATTTATTATGATTATTGTTAGGAAACGATTAATTGTTATGATAATGTCCATCTAACTTTTTAGAATAAAATGATTCCATTAGTGAATGAATGTCCTGGAAGATATGAAGAATAGCAAATTTTCAGCTTTATAGCATACTCAAAGAAGATTGTTCTACGAATTCTGAAAATAAGATTACACGGTAGAACTAATGCAAAAATTGAAGAATAGTTTGAATTTGAAAGACAAAATAGAGTGTGTTTATCTCCGCTGTTTTTCCCATGTGAGAGATGGGGGTCTGCTTATTCCACAGGTTTTAGTTTTGGCAGATGTTTTACTGTGGGATGCCCTTCCTGACACCAATCCACACCAGCAATCCGGGTATGAGCAATCGAAACGTTACTATGAAGTGGAGCTCCCGCCGAGAGTCGAACCCGGGACATCTCACACCGAAGGCGAGCGCGGTAACCACATGGCTACGCAGGAGCTCCAAAGACAAAAAAGAGCAAGGAACACTATTGGTTTATTAGGAGCAATAGATTAGGGGTTAAAAGAGAACGGTAACAAAGAGTATACAGCATTTGTTGATTTCGATAAGTTATTCCATATAATAAACATCGAAATCCGCATTAATTGTAAGACTTATAAGCAGTGTTGCCCACGAGACGAGATTGCAGCTGTCTCTTCTCGAAAACATGTGTATCGATATTACGAGAGTGCTGCCTCGTCTCGTTTTCCATAGACATTTCTCTGTCTCGTATTGTCTCGTGAGAAACTCTACATATAAGGAACTTGTTTCTACATAAGAGAATAAGAGTAAATAGTAGAATACAACGGAACATAACAAATTTCAATACTTTGAGTCTGAATGAGAGAGGGATGTTACTATTTCCCTTTCATTTCATGTATATCATAACTATAAGACCAATGTTGGTGGAACTGACCAATGTTTTCCCTAATGAACTGGCCAAATACCGAGCTATTTGTGGTGATGAACGTCCCTTAAGCAACTGAGAATTACGTACCAGACGATAATGTGTTCAAAACGGTTTGTAAAATGAGTGTGTTCGAAATTTGAGACATTGCGTTTTGGAAATTACTTTGTAACTTTCTAAAGTATGTGGTATACCTCTTGAAGAAATAGGTGCTCTGTTGTATGGTGATTCTACATTGATCTCAAGCGTCTAGCCACAAAGATGAACCGTTGAAGTGAATGATCTATTCATGTAGTGTTTTGTTCTTAAAATTGACGATCTTCTGTCAAGTTAAAGAAAAAGTTTACAAAAAAATGTTTATTGATTTATTTTGCACAAAAGGCATGTGTGATTTTTAAGTCATTCAAACTTGTTTGTTCTTTGAAAAAAAAAGACATGGTAAATACATGCTATTATCCGTGACAAAGATAAGGAGCTTCACCCGTATCGGGACTAGCGTAAACCATAGTGCTGTTACCGCCCATAAAATTCATTTTATCTTTACATGTTACTATAACGTAGAAGGAGTTCTTGTTGAAAAAAAAGATGAATCAGATTCTTCTTACAGAGAATAAAACATCAATTAACAAGTTCGAAGAGCTAAGAATAAACTATCTGGAACATGAATTGAGACAAATGTTTAGAGAACGAGGAAAATGACAATTAAATAAATGGAACAGCAACAGACATGAAAACTGGAAGAAAAAAGTAGAACATGTTTATTTTCAATATCTAGGAAGTATTATAGACTAAGTGAAGATATGAAGTGTGGAAAAGAAATAAAGACGAGGTTAGCAACTTACTAAGATGAATATTTTCAGTTGACCGATGAAAAAGAATTTTTGAATACCGGGTTATCTCATAAGTAATGTCGTATGTGCAATGACCGCTGCAATGACGCCATCTGACGAGCTAATAGTGAAGTAGACGGCATAAGCCATAGTTGAGTAATATAGCACACTTGATTCTACAGCAGTGTGTAGAAGGAGAACGGTCTACCTCACGTTTTGGAAGTGTGGCTTGTGTTTGATCATGGAAGTGTCGGAGGACCGCATATGGCATGTCATGCTGTATGAATTTCACTAGAGACATCGAGCCGGCGCAGTGGCACGAAACATCAATGCCGTATATGGTCAGGGTGCAAAAGTGCCAGAGTTGGTTCCACAGGTTTCGGTCTGGGGACAGCCTCACAGATAAGTCACGAGAAGGGACCTGTGCAGCTGGACAAGGATGGAGGCAAATTCAATGCAAAGTGTTGAAGAACTTGTCAGCGAACTCCATGTCACCCATTCGACTGTTCATCGTCATCTGCAGGACCTTGGGTACGTGTCGAAACTCGGAAAATGGACACCCCATCCGTTAACGCCTCAACAGAAGCAGCGGCGAGTTGACATATGCAGTTACCTGCTCACCCGTCACAGACTTGAGGTATTTCTGCACAGAATGGTTACAGGGAGATGAAAAGTGGGTCCTCTACCATAACATTACATACAAACGGCAGTGGGTATCTAAAGGGGAGCCGCAGGAACTTTCCCAAAACAGGATCTCCACCCCCGCAAAGTTATGTTGAGTGTTTGGCGGGATAATACATTCCGTCAGATAATCCATTTTGAACTCTTGCCAAGTATCCAGAGCATCAACACAGATGTCTACTGTCAGCATCTTGAACGCCTACGGACTGCATTGTTGGAGAAAGTCATGTTGTGGTTAACAGCAAAGGTGTGCTCATCCACGGTGATAACACGTGTCCACACATGCCAAGAAGGACCTGTGTTAAGTTCGACAAATGTGGCCTTGAGAAACTCCCTGACCCGGCGTTTTTACCAGATCTTGTTCCAACAGCAATAGCCTACTGTCCTTTTAGCATCCAGCAAAACCACCTTTCCGGGAAAACACTGTAAAATGAGAATGACGTACGACGAACAGTGACCCAGTTCTTTGCCTCCAAACCTAGTGAGTTCTTTCAGTGAGGGATTCAACAAGTGGTTGACAGGTAGCAGAGTGTTGTGGTGTCCGATGGAGACTATTTTCTTGACTAATGGTAGTGTTCCAGGTAAGTTACAGTTTTTTCCCTCAAGGTGCAAAAATATGTCATTACTTATGAGATAAGCTGATATATTAATGAGATGTTCTGTATTAAATATTATGTTGTATGAAGTGGAAACATGAACTCTATAAAAGACAGATGAACGGGAATTGGAAGATTTGCAAACTTGGGGGTGTAGGAGAATCGTAAAATCTGCTGGGCACAAAAGATGAGTAATGAGGAAGTACTGAAGAGAATAGGTGAAGATCAATAATACTAGAGAGAAAAAAGAAACTGCTAAGGACATTAGTTAGGCAGAGATTGTATAAAAAAAAATGAAATTGAAGACATGGTTGAAGAGAATGGAGAAAAGGAGAATTCAGCTGGTTGACAGTATTAATGAAGTTCAATTTACGCTAAGGCAAAAATAATCCAGTCAATCTAAGCAGAAAAATCACTGAATCTGGAACTAATTGCAACAGAATTTCTCTCTACATTTTCTGGGACAGAATTGCGTCCTGAAGAACATATCAAAAGTCTACCAAAACCTGCGGTGGCGTTCCCCGCAATTTTAAGTCACATTTGGTTAAATTATTGATAATATCGTCTCACAGAATAAAGCTAGACACTTCGTCCTGGTATCCTGAATCCAATGGATAGTATAAGTAACAAAAGTGGTATAGTTCTTATATTCTGCCGCAATATTGAAATATGGTGGTTGGTATCCCAAAAATGTTGTTCTCTTTATTACTATAATGGCAAATAACTATGAAACCGTTACAGACATGGGAAAATATACCCTTGTGGGAATAATAGAGGTAACTCTGTTCTTTCCAACGATATCAAAACCATGGCTTTATCTTAAAAACTAATTAAGATACTAAATTTTATGTGCCTCTATGTATTATCTTTTCGGGTAAGTAATCTCGTCAGACATTTTAACGAAATAGAAGTCGAACCCGGAATAACTGAACTATTATTTGCTTTTTATGGAAGAGGAAGTCGTCCTTCCTGGACAACACATCAAAAAGGTTTACCAAACAAAATTCGAGCTGTCCGTAGCCACCATTTTCAATGTAATGTTTAGTTTAAATGTTATCCTACACATTTCACGTATTAAAGCTATTCTGTAACTTGATTTTCATTGTTCAAATCACTGTCGACAAAAAGTGGGGCATCTTTCTCCCTAATCACCTTATATAATAGTTACATAAATACTCAGCATATTTTTAAAGCGTTTATTTTATACAATAACACTATCGTTATATAAAATTCACCAACACCGTATTTGATACATGTGAAACCAAATCCAGTTTATTCCAGTTTTAAGTCTATATTCGATAAAGTCCAAATAGCCATTACAATTCAGCGATACGTAATAAATAAAATAAACATAATAATAATTGCCGTTCCTTCGCACAAAAGCAATGTGCACATGTGTATATGGAAACCACTAATGTTGATTGATTCTTCGATTGTATGTAAAATTTCTCCCTTGTGGGGACATGCTTGGTGGCTATAAAATGTTCGTGTTTAGTGCTATATAAACATAGTAAAGGAGAATTCTAATCTTCATTTACGTTCATATATTACAACCACAGGTAAGTTTAGATTTGACAATAATAAGCATCAACAAGATGTGTAAAATGAAGAAATATATTACGTAAATTCACCCTGTCAGGAAAACAGACTTGCTCTCTGAAACACTTCTACAAAGAAGATAACTGACATACTATAATGCGGGTCACCCAACGAGTTCTCCATGGTGTAACAAAGGAAACCTGTTCTCATCAAGTGTTCATGCAAAAACTTAGTGTTAATTATCTGTGCGTGGTCTGCTCCTGTCTTCTAGAGACAAACAAAGCTTTGTAAACGTCCACACCACCACCACACCCAAGAGAGGGAAACGAGATGAATTATCTACTGTAGACCGGCATCAAGTGAACTAAGTTTGTGCACAAGAACGACTTCATAAAATGCACAGCGAAATATTTTGTAACTGATTTATTCTTAATTTTTTGAATTTGAATTTTGAATTTATTGTAAGGCCTTTTCGCAACTATGGATCAGGCCGTATGGATGATGATGGCATCAATTTGTAGAATGAAGAAAGTGGGAGGAAACGGGAGCACCCCGAGAAAAACCCACGCACACGGTGTTTGTCCACCACAAAGCCCACATGGCATGAGCAGGAATCGATCCGACGACCTGTAGCACCAGATGTGTGCGCCCTACCAACTGAGCCACCACCGTGACCCCGCTCTTAATGTTATGAATATAGACATTTTTAAAACAATTCATATTAATTATACAATGTGATATTCAAAATATCAGCAATCCATCATGACTGACAAAATACATTTCCTTGGAGTCGGATTTAACAGTAACAGTACTGGATGCATGCTCGGAAGGACTGTCTTCTTATGAAGATAATATATAGCTATTCACAATTGATTTCAAAATATCTGACGACCTTTTTATTATTAACTTTTATCCTTAGTATCACTCTACATTTTGGATTGTTATTAATGTCCTAAACGAGATTGTGACCTAACGAGATGTATAATTTTTGTTAAAGTCAGCTTCGAACCACTCCGTTCAATAAACTTTACGTATATTAATCCTAGAACCTTTGCACAGGAAGAGATTCTTCTAAACATTAGACCAACTGAGAATTTCTGTATTGCTCTAATTTTAACTAATATCTTGAACACTTCATTACTACAATTTTGATATCGAACTTATCTTTTTCGTTCTATTTCATAATTCACATTTCGACTTCCATCACATTTCGGCTACATACATTGAAAACATTGAAAACCCGTTCTGAACGAATATTGTTCCACCTTCTAGGCAACTATACCTAGAATGAGGAATCTTATTCTCTTCATTTTTGAATACGGGTATAAATCTAAGCAAAGAGTGGTAAATTGAGAACAATTCAGAAGTTGAACATTTCCTTTTTTGAAAGATTAACATCTTCCGAACAAAGGTTAAACCTTGGTTAAAACGGTAGATCGTTCAACGTTCAACCAATTTGACTCTGAAAATTCTGACGATTGATTATTAAGATTGAATATTAATTAACCTGTCATTTCATGACGAAAAACCTTTCTGCAATCAAGGTTCAAATCATGATTTGGTTAACCTTCAACCAATAACTCGAGTATTGGAGGTTTGATGTACATATTTAGTTTAACTTTGTCCATTGTTTTCATGATTATCTATACTAGTATTTCTACAAAGGATTCCTACCGAAATTTTCAGTTTAGTGTAAAGCCAAAGTTCGGGGGTGAAAGTAGAGTTTTGGAGGTTTTTCACAGATTTTTAACAGCATTTTCTTTTAAAGTTTGGTGTGTGTGGTGGGGAGGTGTGCTCGAAGATTTGGAGGAGTGACACCCCCCATTGGGTATAATCTTGCAGAATTCTTGGGATTGCTACTCGTACTACGTTACTAGAGAGCTCATGTTTTCTCGTCTTCAAGTACAGTTTGTAATTTTTGAAGCTATTTTAGGCGGGATTGGAACATGGAACCTTTATAACGTACAAAAGATACTACAAAAAAAAAAATCTTCATAGTTGATGCAACAGCTGATCGTTTCAGAATCAGAGCGTTGGGATAAGTTGGTTTATAGAAATATATTTTGCACGAAGGATTTACGGCTTAGGTAGCCGTGGCAAGATTAAGCATAGCACCGAAGTCAGGTTCTCCGGGATTAGTATCTCGTAAATCCAAATAGTGAAGAGGAACTGCAAGTATAGTAAGAGGTTATTTGATTGACAATCAGGATCTGTTTTACCTACTGAAGTAATTGGAAATGTATACATCTTCCAGAAGAATTTGTGCATAGACTTTGTATTGTCTTTTCTTTAATAAGCATAGAAAATGATATCTCTTCCGCGTTGAAGGAGATAGTGCCAATGTTTAAAAGTGGTTATAAACGGTGTGAAAAGCATTTGATAAAAGTAATAACTGTCAATGATTCCCAAGGCATGATATTATTTTAATCGATCGTTGCCTATTCAAGATCTCACATGATAATTCATATATTTCTCGTTTAAGCATTGAGATAATCAAGTGCGAATAACAGATAACATAGTTGATAAACTTTATTCTATTTTTATATATTATGTGTGTTCTTTTATGATTTTGAAGACATTCTGTTTACCGATGTGTAAGTGACTGACTTGCAAATAAAGAAACTTATACAAGAATTCTTATGTGGATTCAACATAATGGATGTGTTTGAATTAACTTACCTATGAAGAAGATATTATTTTTGCTTGCATTACATATCTTCCAGTACCGAAACGAAGTATTTCCGTTAAGCTCGACACAAAGTAACTTTCCAAGCTCGGTATACGATTTGTCCATTGTCACTAACACACTACGACTTTACCTTAGCTTTACGTTCTAGGTACAGGAAAACCTAGTCTTTGTAGTCCGTCAATCTAACTACTACGCTATGAGGGTATCGCCCTGTGACAGAGAGTGGTTAGAGTTACTGACTACAAACACAAAGTTCCAGGTTCGAATCCCACCGCAGACAGTTGCAAAAATATAAACTATATACCTGAAGCTGAGAGAAGAGGAGCTTTCTCGAAACTTAGTAGAAGAAGGAATATAGATATAAATCACGAAGGCAGTTGACAAATATGACTAAATACGTATACCAATATACAACAGGCATTGTCACTAACCTTCGCGCAAGAACTTTACGGACTTTTGTTGCTGTCGTAACTTCTCAGTCGCCATGTTTATTTAGAGGTATGTACGTAGGATCTCATGAATAAAAGGTGAGCAAAACCATTAAAATATAGTCATGTTAATATACAAGAAGACCACAGAAAAGAACCTGTTTTGTCCATTCTTGATTTTACAGAAGAGCGTTTTGAAAGTCCACAATTAGCATTGCGTATACCTGCACATCAAATAGATTTGCTTGTAACAGTCATACTACACATTTTATTTTTTTTTATTTTTATTTTTTTTTATTTTTTATTTTTTAAATACATCAATGACAAATTATTGCATATGATATAGTCAATTATAAATATAAACGATAGTCTTAATCTATAGTACGACGAAAAATTGACCAATGTCATATTGAATCACAATATTAAAACCATTCATTCATTCATGTTCTCCTCATGCATGATAGTCTGTTAAAACGACCCTTCAAAGAGCAAACATGATACCCTTATCTCAATTTTGCCAAAAATGGATAAAGTACCGTCAACATTTAGAGATGCCAACATTTTATTGGCCAGATGAAGAACTTGAAAGTGAAATTTATGTCGAAGAAGTTATAATGACTTTACCACCACCTGCAATGGATGTAAGAGATGCTTCATTTTACTTTAATGTAAACTTTGAGAATATTGATCGGTATTAACGGGAAAAGTGTTAGTATCCTACTAACATAAAACGGTCATTTTTTGTATTGTAATACCGGTACTAACTTGCAATTTTATCATTTAAATTATTACAACAGCCTTTGTATTTGCGTGGAGGAGTCGCCTTGGCCCAGCCTTAGCGTATCTAACTAGTTTAAATCCCGGCCAGGACGCTATAGATTTTCTTCAGTGCTCTGAGGTGCACTCAGCCTCCTGTCAAATCGGGTAGTAGAGTATCCTTGGTATTTCTGGGCACTTTGGGAGATAAAGGCGGTCGAGCATGAAACTGATCACCTCACCTTGCTTCATATCGTTAGTGCAGAATATGGAGCGCTACCTTCACATCCATCAAGGCGCGTTCACGGCGCGTGAGCATCGTACAGGGGATACCTTTACCTTACCTTATTTGCGCTGGAAAAAATAATTATCGTATATCATTTTTCAAAGTCAATAGACCATTGGCATAACTTTCAAACATCCAGGCATACAACAGCTACGTCAAATGTATGCTTTTAATTTCTGATTTTCTGTTAAGTTTTTCATGAATTATTTTCTCCAGTGGTTTACCGTACTGCTATGTTCCTGTGTAAAATGGTTGAAATTCAAAGGTAACCCATTGTTTGGGTTATTTGTATCTCCATTTTTACTTATTTAAGATTTCAGCAATGAAAAAGAAACAATATGCTAAATTTATATTGAACTTCTGTCTCATTCCAAATCTACAGCAATGAAGTTTTTCAAGTTCTTGTTGTATTTTATATTTTCTGAATTTGAAGATATATAAAGAGTAATATTCGATTTACTTGGTTGCTTTAAGTTAGCTGAAACAGACAAAACTGCAGAGAATTATGATTTCAAAGTTTCTGTAATATGTTCCAAATACTCTGGATTTTTTTTTTTTTTTTTTTTTTTTGGAAAAGCGACTCTCAAAGGTATAAACTTTTTATTTAACATTTGAAGACATGTAGATGTTTCAAATACAGCAATTTTCCTGTCAGGAAGCCTTATTTTCAATAGAATTGAAACTTATTAGTTAATAGCCAATGTTTTTATATAACACAAAATGAAATTATAAATAATTTTGTTATATATTAATCGATTTTCATGATTTAGCCATCCAATGAAAAGCGACGATTAGCTCTTAATTTTCATGTGTTCAGTGGTACTCCTACACACTCAATACCCTAGTCATGAGGTCAGAAAGACTTATCCCCAAAGTAGCCTTGGTAACTATAAACTCACATGAGCAATACAAAATACATGGTAATCTCTTCTATGCCCATCAAGTCAGTTGAGAAAGAGAAGAGCTACCGTATATTTCCTCCCGTCCCTTTACATGCGTTTGTATCAGATGAGCGTGAATCCTTCTTGTGGTTTCACTTGAACGTTTCGACTACTTGAGATTTTCTTATGGGTATAAATTATCAACTAAAAGATGGTGGTTTTCATCCACTTTATGGATGCAGCTGAGCTATATCAATTTTTGCGTTGCTGGATGCCCTGGTTTTAATTTCTACCGTGTAAAACACAATGCACCACACAGAACATTTTATCAATAAGAGTTCAAACCATATCAGTTGCTAAAGCAGCAGAAGACCCGCAGATTAGCTGATTAGATTAATTGGTAACAACTGAAAATTTTAGCACTAAATTTGCAAGGCTGAACGTTTCAAATATATCGTCATCTAGGAACCAGAAGGTACTATGTCCACTTTTTGGCAAAATGGAGTTAACACTGCATTCAAAGACCTTGTACTGAAGGGTATCAACCACAAAAATAATATCTCACAAAACGACCTCCAAGTGGCTAGAAATGTTAGAACTGTAATTAATTTATAAATGGAACTTCACACTTTAAAACTGCTTTTTCTCAAAAGTAGCAAAAGTGGACATAGTACCATCTGGTTCCAAAGTGAAGACATACACATACTCCAAATATTAAACAAACCTAGAATCAACAAACAGGTGAATCTTCTCGGGTAAGATAAGAGAAAAACTTCTGAATCGTATTAGATATGTAAAGAAAGGGTTGCAATTGCATTTTCAACACAACAATTCAGATAAATGTGTATACATTAATTCATGGGTACTACAGGCATCTCTAGCCTAAGCCCGACACAAGTATGATGGATGATGTCACAACATTCTCATAGTGAGACAGAAAATCTCCGAAAAATTCTAAAAAGTCTTAATTATGATGAATAGTCTGAGCAGGACTTGACCTTGTAATTTGTTGGAAGATAGAGACTACAGGTGATTGGTAAATCTGCAGATAATTACAGAAGTTTATTTTAAATATTCAACATATCATTTAAAATCTATTAAATTTTGTATTAAGAAACAAAAATCAAGATACATATTTTTAAAAATATTACTTATAAGTTAGTTAAAGAAAATTTGTATTAGGAATGAAAAAGTTTCACACAATTGTGTAACCCAGTATGTTCAAATGGCCAATGTTTAGCTTAGTGGCCAAACAGCGCTTCTCCTTTTCCTCGCCTACAATTTAGCTCGTGAAAAAGCAAAATCTAACACATTCATATTATTACAAATTCGTATGTGCTCTTATTTTGTATTTTGGTCACAGAAGAAACAGAAACAAATATTTTCAGTGTTTAAGTAAATTAAATTCG
>JAGDQP010037362.1:0-18656 GCA_022664845.1 Lepisma saccharinum | reverse complement strand
TGCAAGGACCACAAGGAGTGGACGCTTAATCAGTGGAAACACGTAATGTATTCCGATGAATCGACCTACACCTTGTTTCCAACAACCGGTCGTGTTTACGTATGGAGAACACCGTCGCAGGCCTATGATACAGACTGTCTGCGCCCAACTGTAAAGCATGGGGGTGGTTCTGTTACAGTATGGGCAGTGATATCGTGGCTTTCTGCAGGTCCCATCATAGCCCTGCATGGAATGATGAATTATAAGGCGTATGAGGCCATTTTGGGGGACCAGGTTCTACCCATGGCCCACACATTGTTCCCGGATGGTGATGGCATCTACCAAGATGATTTGGCACCCTGTCACGCTGCAAAACCGGTGAAATCATGGTTTGAGGAGCATGACCAGGAGCTATCACACCTCCCCTGGGTCCCACAATCACCAGATCTGAACATCATTGAGCCATTGTGGTCTGTGTTAGCAGGCGTGTTCGGTCTCATTACCCTCCACCATCATCCCTTAAGGAACTGGAGCATGTTTTGGAGGAAGAATGGTACAACATTCCACACACCACGATTCAGGAGCTGTATACGTCCATTCCACGTCGGATCCAAGCTGTTTTGGACGCAAAAGGAGGCCCCACACCATACTAGGTATGATTTTCACACTTTTTCAAACGTTTTAGATTTTTGTCCAACCCCTATATATATATATATCGCAGCCATATTCAATCCACTAGTGGATGAGGCCTCTCCCCGAAGGGAAGAGTTGGTCTACTGCTCCCACGCTGAGGAGAGGACGGGTTGGGAAGGGAGAGCCGAAACTCTCACTGTGCACAGATTGGGTGCACTGTGATCGCCACTGTCTTTTATTCGCAGCAGCTCCCCAATTGTCCTCACGATGCTGGGTCAACACCGAAATTTTTGAGCCCCCACCGGGAATCAAACCCGGGACCGCTCGCACTGAAGTCGAGCGCGCTACCGACTAGGCTACGCAGGAGCTCATATACAGTATATAAATTTAAAAAAATTAAACTTTTTAAAACGAAGTAGATGTTGTTTGCCTTGCTTTAGGAAGATCTAAATGCTGTGAAAAACAGAAAAGAGAAGGCTAAAATTTACTATATGAGCAAAACTGATACTGTACACTCATTAGTTTTCGTATTGAAACAAAATATTACTGAAAGCAATTTCGTAGCTGGCTTCTTCGGCAAAGCTACAGCAACTCTGTTTTCATTATCAGGAAAGGCCCGAATAATACCTGATTAGACCACAATCAAGATGCGTGCTCTTTTTAGGTAGATTTCGAAGAAAATATACCTATTGAGATCGGTACGATATGAAAGTGTATATTTATATATATATATGTATATATATATTTATATATTAAGACGCTAGTGGCCATAATTTTGAAGATATTTGAACCAAATTTTTATATGTTGTTTCTAGGCTTAATAGCTCGGTTAAGTTTGTTAATGAGGAAAAACGGTCGCCATCTTGGATCCAAAATGGCCGCCGAACCCATTGTTGTATAGAATACACAGCCTAAACCGCTGGGGCAATTGAAATCAAATTTGGCATAAAGGTACAACATCACCTTTTGATTACGAAAATGTTACCTAATGAGTTCAAGGACGCCATCTTGGATCCAAAATGGCGGACCTAATAATCCATTTTCCACACCGTTTGAGCTGGAGATACGAAATTTGGCATAAAGGTGCATTATGACGAGTAGCTTAGGGAAATATCACAACATTTGGGAAAAGTCGCCATCTTGGATCCAGAATGACCGCCCAAAATCCCATTTTGCACACCGTTTGAGCTGGATAAATGAAATTTTACTTGAAGTTGTACTATCACAAGTAGGTCACGACAAAATAAGAAAACTTTCAAAAAGTCGTCAACTTGGATCCAAAATGGCCGCCCCGAAAACCCAATTTCCAAATCACTGAAGGTAGAGAAACGAAATTTTCAATGAAGGTGTATGACCAAGAGTAGGTTACAATAAATGGGACAAATCTTCCCTTTGGGGGCGCAGCCAACCATGGGAGGGTGAAGATGTACTCCGTGGTGGTGTAGTGCTGCAGTGAGATTTTGGTTAAGATAAAGGAGGCGCATCCTCTCAAAAGCACTGATGTTGAGGGGCGAGCCCCGGCTCCCAGCGAAACTTCGAAATCTACCTCAGCCTGTAGGCCTACCGAAAGGGATTTTTTTTATTTCGAAATGAGTCTGTGCGTTAATGTAAATGCTTCTTTTGTTTTAATGTTTACCAGCGTAGTATTGTGTAATATTAATCCTGAACTTTTTCTTTCTTATGTCAATCATTTTCTTTTTGTTTGTGATTTGAGATCGCCAATATTTCTTTGCTTATTTCTCGTGTAAATAGACACCATATTATTCGGTTAAAAGGTTTACCTTTGCACCCATTTGCTATTCCCCTTTGCCTCTTTCTTTGTTCTTTTTAGATGCCTCGTTTCAAATACATGATTTCAAAGACAGATTGGGTGCACTGTTGAAACGCAATTACGGAACATCCGGTAATCCTCGGTTTGGGGAGGTGAAAAAAAAAACACGCAAGACCAGTACACTAAAATACATAGTTTTGCCCTATATCCTTCAAGATATTCAATTACACATATGTTACCTAGTTTCTTAATTGTAAGGCTAATTACAATGATCAGAGGTTTGGGGCTGATCAGGTCAGGAGCTGACCCCCTCCCCCACCACTGGTGTTTATCGGTTCAAATTTAGCATTGCTATACGACTGTTAAGTAAGATGTTAGAATGCGAATAACTTAGAATGTACATTTTATGCATGGCAAAGCATTCCATTTTCTTACAGGGATCTTTTTAGTATTTAATGTAAATAAATATCCAAGAAGAAAGTGAAAGGAAGTTACTAATCACGAAAAGGGGCAATATATATAGACGGAGATACGCCGGACTTTGAGAAATTGTTTCCTGGCGACGCAAGGGTTAAAACACCCCACTGAATCTATCTCACTGCTTATCCGTTTACTTATCCGTGGGATTGTCCCGTTTCCTTCTACTTTCTTCTATTCTTAATTCAATCAATTTTCCTATTCATTCATTCAACTGGTCTGAGCCAAAGTTGCCTAAAGACCATAAAATAAATTCAAATGCAATGCTTATAAATTAACACTAAGGCCCGATTGCAAAGACGCAGACGTAATGGTTCCAGACTAAAGTTTTGCATTCCAAATTAATACCGAGCCGCCATAGCTTAGTGTTAGAGCTTTGGCGTTGCATTTAGGAGGTCGTGGGTTCGATCCCAGCGGCCGACCACACATACTGAGGTTTTCCCAGGGTTTTCCCTCAGTCACTCCAGGCAACTGCCGGGATAGAACCTTCAACATAGGCCCTGAACGACACCTTCCCTAATCCTTTCCCCTCCCCTATCACGGTCTGAGCCTTAGATGCTTAAAGGCTATAGATAACATTTAAATTCAATTCGAAATTAATGTTTCAACTTAAGCCTACATTAGACTAAGCGGTCCTAAGTGTTCAGAGAGTTGTTTGACGTTAAATTTTTGCTCTCTAATCAACACTAGAATGAGTGTGTTTATAGTCAAGTTTTGGACTATGTCTATGCTTGGGACCCGGTGACCCGATTTAGGTCTCGTCAAACGGAAGACAAAGTAGAGCATTTGATTATTTCCTTGCGTTTGGGGTGTGACCGGGGCAGATGTTATCCCCAGACCACGAAAAACACGAAACTGGAGCTCATTAAGTTGTCAGACCAGGCCAAGTTTAAGATCGGATCACCTATTCCGGGTCAGGCCGGGTCACCAAAACTGACCTAGTTTCAGCTCTGCTTTTGAACTGAATTTTATTTATGGCCTTTAGGCATCTAAGGTTCATGCCGTTATAGGGGAGGGGAATGGTTTGGGGAAGGTGTCGGCCAGGTGCGTTATTCAAGGTTTAACACGGGACGCAAATCACTATAAATAAGCACCCCGACTAGTGAGAGGCGAGGGAACTCACTATAAATGACCACCCCGAATAGTGACAGGTGACGAGACTTACTTTAATCAAGCATCCCGTTAACATAAGTACAGAAAGTGGTTTCAAAGCGGTCTACCACCTTCTCGTAGTAACCCCTGCGAACTATAATTCTTGGCTAGCTGCAGAGCATTTCAAACCACACGACTTTTGGTAATTATAATCAACATATTGGATGCGCCATTTTGAATTTTGTACTTTTGACGTCCGATTCTGAATCAGCTGTCCCTGGCAGTATTGTTTCTTCTACACTAAATGTCTATCTTCTGTCTATGCTTGGAAACCACCCCTAACATTCACAGGGTGGTTTCTACCCTTAAACCCGCACCATTGCCGAAATAAAAAAAAAATGTGTCGATTATTTGTCGATGGTCTACACGTATGTAAAGTTTCATTAAAATCGATGAGTTAGCACTTCCGTAAGTCTCCTTGCCAGAGCCAGTTCCGAAAACACTGAAGTAGCGTAGGGTGACAGTCAATGTATGACGTGTCACGACGTCAGCTTAAATACTTAACGAATCATCCGTCCTCATAATTTTAACCCTTTGAATTCACGCATTGAAAACAGCTTAAGGCGGGAAAGACTGAGATCTGTCTGCCTGTCAAAGAGATCTGTCAAACACACATTCTCGTTTATATGTATTTGACGCCAAAAACCGTTAAGAAATATTTGTTAAAATACACCAAAAGCCAGAATAAGGCATTATGTTTAAAAATAGCCAACGGATTCTGAAATAGGTAAAAAAGGCACCACTCCTCCCATAACTAATCTTACCTATAAAGAGGGAGTAATCCTTTGGGTGGGAGATACTCATGGCTTCACCTTGGCTATCAATTTGTGAAAAAAACAAACAAAAAAAAACTTAATTTTGCCAACTATTACGTTTCTAAGAATTAGCTCGGAATTCTTCAGAAAGCTATGACGAAGTGTACCGATGACACTTCACTTTTCAACAAGTGTATTCAAATCTTCCTTTGTGTACGAAAAGAACAGAACAGATTCTTCAATATTTAATGAATGTTGTGTTAGACCTAATTTGAAGTTACTATCCCTGCACTAGGCTGATATGGTCTAAGGGAAAAATCCTTTAAAAAATATCGTTATAATAGCCTTACACAGTACTCAAATTCAGGACCTTCCAAATGAGAAGTCAGAACCTTAAGAAATGACCTGAAGTCTTTTACACACTGAATAATGGTAGAGGCGGCAAATATGAATTACATATTTTTTTAGCTTTACTTGCCTTAATTACACACAAAAATACATAAAAATTAAACGAAAAATACCTTCTTCTAACACAGATCTTGAAAATGTCATAGCATGTAAAAAAAAAAGTCAAAATTGGGAGCAAAACAAAGGAGGGGGTAATGTGGACTATCCAAGATGAGTACACACACTTTGGACATTCTGCATATTATTTTCCTCCCTTTACGTTCATTCAGCACATAATTCAGAGGGTTGTTTTAAGACCCTTGCCGAACGACGCAAAACTGACGCAATTAGTGAATTTTAAAACCTATAAACATTCTTTAGCCCTGTCTACTATATTCAGAAATAAAAATGCAAATATGAAACACTTGGAACTATTTGTACACAATGCGTTTTAAAAATATAATTTTTTATGCACTTTTACAAGAATTATTAAAAATAAGTTTGTTCATCAAAATTTCCAATTCCACATTAAACGCCATTATCTATTCCACTTTACCCTTCAAAACACTATTTTGTTTTCAATATTATTTTGTGTATGAACTAAACTATGTCGCATATTTATTTTAAAATGTAAATATAGCTGGAATATTTACGAAAAATGATAAATAGTATACTAAATGAAATCTCTTTTTGCAATGGATTTCTAGCTTGCAAAATATGCACGCGGGAAAAAGTCCTCCGCCTTCAAAATGTCTAAATGCAATCTAACAGCCAAGATTCCCAATGCAAGGCGGGAATCGCTTTGCTTCTGCCATCTATGCAAATAGTTTGGTCTTTGCAGTTAAGCCCGAAATGAGAACGGTATTGTAGAAAACATGGTATGCCAGTTTACCTGATCTGTTCCATATTTGCCGCCTCTGTAATATTCTATGGAGATCGAGCTTCTTCTGTTCAATGACACCAACACAGTTTGTGTGTGCCACGGGTTTCATTTTTATTTCCGTCAGCTAAGCGATTTAGAGATAATCAAAATTTGTTCACATGACTTCATAATCCTACTTTTTTTTTGCGGGGCGGGGCTCTATTCGCGTTTAGGCATGGTCCTTCTTTCTCTAGTTTCCTTTTACTGTAGATTCTAGGGGGGTGTAAAGCTAGGGGGGGTGTAAGTCGAGTTTTGCAGTTTCTTTTTATCAATTTCAAACAGTGAAAATTATAAATTGGGGTGCTCTCGACGATTTGGAGAGGTGTCAGTCACCCTCTATTGGGGTGTTTGGCAGAATCTCTGTTTCAATTACATTCGAACAGGCAATAAATCTGACTGGGCTCACTCTAAACTGGACTGCCTCCTGTAAAATCATGTTTGCTATCTAGACATTTTGAGAAACCGATCTAGCTATTTTTGCGCACTCAGAGTTGGCATCACTTGTAGACCCTATCAACCTCAATTGAATTGAATTGAATTTGTTTTTGACCTTTAGACACCTAAGGCTCCTGCCGGGATAGGGTACGGGAAAGAATTCGGGAAGGCCTATGTTGAAGGTACCATCCCGGAATTTGCCTGGTGTGACTGAGGAAAAACCCTGGAAAAAAACAGTCTGGATGGTCGGCTGCTGGCAACGAATTCACGACCTTCCGAATACTATGCCAACGTTCTACCACTAAGCCCAATCACCCTGAATGCTACTCGATTTAAGAAGTCGAATCATTTTTTGAAATCCAGAGAGAGCCTTTGCTTTGTCCACGCTACAACTATTTTAAACAGGAGCCTTCTGTGATTCTGTCGAGCCAAGATCTTGTAGGCTGTTGAATCAATGAGCTGAATTTTGGAAATAGGCCTACGGTACACGTAAACTTAGGAAGCTGGGGGTGGCTACTATTTGCCGGCCCAGTGTTGGATTAAATTGGGGAACCCTGGACTACTGACTCTGTTACACCCCTTATACACGCTCCGATTTGCTTCAGATTTGTCGGAAGGATTTTTTGCAGGAAGGAAATCGGAAGAGTAGTGGAGCATTGCTTTAAATTGAGCTTTGCACACATTCAGACAAAGAGTTCTTCAGGTTTTTTGCCGGACAGCTGCCTGAAGACTCCACTGGGCTTTCTGATTGTCTGAAGGCGGATCTTGTTGCAGTGGCAATGCAAAAGCAATGAGCGCGTGCATACATTCAGCTTGGTATCAGATAACGTCGGCCCGGTTTCAGTGTCTCCATCCCACTGTTTTATAATTAAATGTCCTCTTTCTTTGCATTACCTACTGTTTTACTGTTGATTTTCTTCCTTAAATACCATAAACTTTCCTATTATTAAAAGAGAATGTAAAAATCTATCGTGGTGTACTCCATAACATAGAAATATTAACAGTTTATGTGTGATGTATAATGCGATAAGTGTTGATTTCCGTACTTGTCTCCCCAGCCCCTCATTCTTGCTTCTTGTTTCAACGTTTGCCACAAGACTTCCTTTTTTTCGCTTGTGCAAAAGAATTATTGGGTAGCCATGATTCATTGAATATTGAGGACTGCACGTACGCTGTAACCCGATCTCGTGGAAGACGAAACAAAAACAGTTAGACTTGTAGACAAAATCTTATGTGGACAACAGCATACAAAAAGAATTCTCGCACAAGGAGACCGTCAACATTGTCATGTCGAAACCTACCCTAAAATTTTTTGTGCCTGTTGATTACACCAAAATAACACTCCACACAAAATAACACCCCCACAAAAAAAGATCAAAAACCGGACAATTTTGATGCCATAATATAAATCTAGTTGGCTACACTGGCCGAGTGCCAGGTGAAGTAGGGTTGGGCATTACTGCTATTTTCCGTAACAGTTATAACGGTAGTTGTTATGTACAAATAGGTGTTAGGACTCATTTTTATTCATTCTTGCGTTACTTGCTTTGTTTGCGATTTGGTTGAGTAGCCAATTGAAACAAGTGTTACAAGTAAACACGCAATAAAACATGTGTTTCAATTGGCTACTCACCCAAATCGCAAGCAAAGCAAGCAACACAAGATTGAATTAAAATCAGCCCTTAAAACTAATACTTCAAATAGCAGTCTATAACTTGGAGTTCTTTATTCCCAACTGTAATAACGCAATATAAAAGCACAATTTTAGATTAACTTACTTACGTGTCTGCAGTAGATTACATGTTACACAAGTTTTCAACCTCTTTCTTCGAACACTTGTTGTGCAAGCCGCAGAACGTTTACTTGGTTCCACATTCTATAGATAATGCAATCCCACTACATTACCACTACTGAAGAACACCAATGGCAAAATGTACCACAGTCTTTAATTTCGACCTCAAATAGTCTAATTCACACCTACTTGCCAAATGTAATGGGAAGTTATTGCTTGGAGCACTGATAACAGACACACAGACACGTAACATTGTTTGTGATGTTTCGGAGGTACGGTACCTTATTAAAAACAATAAAAACAAGTGAGGGGGAGTTCAGTCAAGCGACTGTGCACATAAGCTACCACCAGCCTTAAGCAGCGAACATCCTGTTTATATGATCAATGTTGCGTTCAAAAATTGCGCCGAGACCTTTTCAACGATACATCAACTACCCTAGTAGTTCTAAAGTTGAAAATACTCCCCACCGAAGCTCGGGATCCGACCCTGTAATCAGGATGAATGATACGGGTGTGAACTCGTCTTGCCGAGACCTTTCCAACGACGTCTCAATCACCTTCCTAACCCTAGTAGTTACAAAGATATAATAAATTGTCCCTCTATCCCTGGCATCCTCCTACCTCTGGAACAGCCTCTGCAATCCCGATGAATGATACGAGTTTGAACTCGTGTTAGAGACCTTTCCAACGACACCTCAAACACCTTCCTAGCCCTAGTAGTTCCATAGTTGAAAATCATCTCCACCCGAAACTCGGGATTCGTCACTGCTATTAGTGTCAACGATACAGGTTTGAACTCGTCTTGCCGAGATCTTTCCAACGACGCCTGAATCACCTTTGTAGTCCTGGTAGTTCCAGGGATATAAATTCCCACCCCTATCTCTGGAACCACCCCTGCAATCTAGAATTATTTGCATCAGTTCATATCCATATTGCTGCAACAGTAAATTCGGCTACATTTTCCTTTCTCCTCACCACCACATGAAAGATAATACTTTTCCTTTTTTAAAAATCCATACTCCTTCAATTTGGAGTTTAGAAATGACAAGCGGAAAAGGAAAGTAACAAAAAAGTACATTTCAAGAATTTAGCGCAAAAGTAGAGAATAAAAATTAGGACCACTGCAGAGTACATTTTCTCGTCCCAGGCATTTTTCTCTCGACTCGTTTCTGCATTCTCCACGTAGTGAGCGCTGTCGTTTCCCTTCACCAAGTACTCTGTCCCAGTGTAGCAAACCAGATACATATTATGGCAACAAAATTTTCCGGTTTTTGACAATTTTTCGGGCCCACTTGCACCTTGAATTGGCACCTCAAATTTCGTGTGGAGTGTTATTTTGGTGTATTCGACATGTACGAAACATTTTAGGGTAGGTTTCGGCATGTCAATGTTCACGGTCTCCTTGTCAGTATCGCACAGTCATTTGTTTGCGATAGAAACTTTAACCAAAGAAGTGCAACGATTACTTTAACCCAACGAGTGAATTCTGTCTTCAGGTTTCTGTCCGATATGACGGAAACATGCGGATAATGGTTGATGAGGAAAGGGGGGGGGGGGGGAGCAATATTGTTTATACAGTGTGTTCCATAAATCATGTTCCTTTTTTCTTTTTAATTTTGGAATAGAATGAATCCATGCTTTTCTCTGTAATTTTGCTGACACGTGAGGAAGAGATGCGTGGATGAGTATGTAAAACTGAATAAGATTAATTACAGATACATTGGACCCAGGGCTGGATTTATACGTCTAGGCGCCCTAGGCCCATGACTTCCAGCGCTCCCGTCCCTCCATCCTCACCACTTCCATCCTTTTGCCCTTACTACCCTTTACATGATGACAAATGACTCTCCTCCGTCTTCTAGCCATGGATAATAATTATTTAACTCTGGTAATTGGTTATTTACAAAATACGTTTAAATAATATTATAATAATAAAATAATTTCATTAAAATACAATGAGCAATTTTAATTAAATTATTGTAGGCTAGTTGTTGAAAATATGTTAATTACACTGAACCATAATGTAATACAAACTATTTTTTCAATTTTATTATTTAGGCCTACAATATTGTTATTACATTTTGTTCACGACTTTTATGCAGTGTTAAGAAGAATAGCTTCAGCCATTTTTGGATTCTATTTTTTCTAAAATCACAAATGGCACATTGCAGTTTAGTGATAGATTTACAATTTTAACAATTAAAAACTCTAAAATTTCTTAAATATCTTTATAAAGTTTTTAAGGAGAAAAAATCGAAAAATTAAGAATTCCAATCACAATACAAAACACTAAAATTTCCTAAATACTTTTATAAAGTTTAAAATATCTAAAAATTACAATTACAGTACAAAACATAAAGCACACAAAACACTTATATCATATAAGGACATACAAAAACACTTTAAAGTAAATTAAAGAATGGTAAAATCATCATATTTTTTTCTCGCTATTCAGCATTTATTGATTCATCCTCTTTTCCACTTCTCTTGATGTAGGAATAAAGAAACGTAGATTTACAGAATTGAACCGTGCTATGTACTGGTATCTGTTAGAAAATTATATCGGTCCACCCGCCAATACGTCGTCCCTAAGAACTAGCACGTTCAAAGTTAAATAAATCTCTAGGAATGGACAAAAGCGACAATACAAACTCATTAGCTTCGTTGAATACATGGGCAGCTCTTTGAATTTTAAACACCGTTCCCGGGAATATTCATCTCCTGAAGGTATAAAGTCCGGTTACGGAGGAAATGTTTCTTCTGTCATAAAATACACGTTCAGATATTTTTAAAATTTGTAAGGTCTCTAAATCCATCTTTGGATCAGACCAGGATAAGGTTTGGGAGGGTAGCGGCCGGTATCTTAGTTAAGGTACCATTCTGACGTTTATCTGGTGAAACTGAAGGAAACTAAAGGGAAATGCCAGTCAGGATCATTGGCAGCCGGATTCGAACGAACGGTACCTACCCATTGCGGACCCGAAAAGACACTTTAGTTTTCCTCATATACAAAAATTACCGTAAATTACGCCTTCATGCATACTTAACACAAAGTATCTCTTGCCCATTAGCAGAGGTATCAATGACAGCGACGCCCTATATGTAACATAGACTTAAAAAGAAAAGCTTATAGACATACTTTTCTCAAACAATTCCTACTAAAAAGTAAAAAAAAAAAATGTTTATACATAACTAAAATGAAAAGCATGGGTGCTCTCTCATATACAGTCACATTATAAATTCTTCAATTGGTGCACCCTATGCTTTCTTTTAAAAAGTCATGCATAAACATTTTTTTTTTACTTTTTAGTACGAATTGTTTAAGAAAAGTTTGTTTTTAAAAGTTATTTAATTCATTTTTTACCCAAATGTTCTGCAATCAGTCAAACGTCAAATCGTTGCAGGGTAGTATTTATGAGTAATATTTTTTTAAAAAAATGCATATGCTTTCAAGATCGAGAAAAGAGTTAAATTATCGTGGGAAGATTTGAGGACACCAGGAGCCATTGTGAACTAAAGAAAAGAGTGTAATAATGATTGTTGGTGTGTAAGGTAAAGCTATCCCCTGTGCGATACGCACGCGCCGTGAACGGTGCATGGGGGTTGTGGAGGTAGCGCTCCACATTTTCTTGACCTACGATACGAAGTGAGGTAGCGTAGTCAGTCACACACTCGACTGCCTTTATCTTCCCAAGGCGCCCAGGAATGCCAAGGACACTCTGGTACTCAATTTGATAGGAGGTTGAGTGCACCTCAGAGCTCCAGGCATGGGTGCATGGGAACACTGGCCGGGATTTGAACCCGGGCCGCCCGATTCGTAGCCAGATGCGCTACCATCTGAGCCACGGCGACTCCTTATTGGTGTGTACAAAGACAAAAATAGGAATAAATAATGTTCCTAAAATAGTCTCTAATCTTTGTTGTACTATTTCTAATGTAGATTAACATACTTTAAATTACCTGAAGTTAGTTATTTACGACGGGGTCACGCGGTTCAAAGGTGATGGCGATCTTTCTTAATGATTTTTCCTAAATATTTTTTTCATCTCGGGTTGTAAATAACAAATTATATTTTTCCCTTGTAAAGTGCGCCCCTAGGCCCGGGCCTAGTGGGCCTATGCATAAATTCGGCCCTGATGACCAATTTCATTCTCTTTCGAAAACTGAGTTTCTTTTCTCTTTTTTGAAAAATTAGAGTGGATTTTCTTTCTTTTTCGTTTTAATTCTGCCTTAACATTGTTTTCTACAAGCAGAAAAACACTTTCACAGTGTTTGCTACGGTAGACAATGAAACGTTGGCCCAATATTTATCTAATTAACCATATTCAAGTTTTACATACCTATCTCCGTCACGTGCAAGCAACATTACAGCGAAAAACATTGATTCTTCCCAAACTTGAAAAGGAAAAGTTAACAGGAATAATGAAACGCACTGCATGGAAAGAGGAGGGGGGGGGGGGGGAGACAGGAGTGATGGAACGCACTGCATATATATATGGAGAGAGAGAGAGTTTAGAAAAATGAGAGATAGGAACACTGTCTCTCTTTGTATCTTTCTTTCTGTCGCCCTCTTCCCTTCCTCTCCATTCGCCTTCTTCGCGTTAAAGCCTTTTATTGTTTAATGAATAAACATTGCGAGAAACAGATGTTCCAAACCGGATCGGATGGAAACCTGAAGTGCTTCAGGTTTGCTTCCGACAAAATGTCGGTCAGCCAAATCGGAAGCTTGTCGGATAATGTGTAAGCAGATACTGAGGCAGGCTAGTAAAAGTAAGAGATTAAGTAAATGAAGTCTCATCCAAATAAGAAAAGCAGCTTCGTCTTCTGGGTAACAAAAACTCCACAAGAACTCACTCAACCAACTAACTCACGACATTCTGCGTGATGTCACAGGAAAAGTAAACATTATGGCGGGAAAACTCTTATAATGATAATGATGTAACCCCATAAGTTAAATAAAAATTGGATCTACACATCGAAATATGCAAAAAAATCTACATTGAATCCACAAAACTGGGGAAACTAGAGCAAAAAAAAAATCTCAGGGAGAGGGAAGACAACAGCCCAGGGTCCCAAAAGAGCTTAATCCAGCACTGGTTTCCGTTACTTATTCCCTGTTCTCTTTATGTTAATTATTATGTCTATTTAGCTTCAGGGTGGCCCCTGAACTCAGTGCTGGATTAAGCTATTTGGGGGTCCTGGGCTATTAATTCTGACAGGGCCCCTTGCTACTTATCCCCTGTTTTCGTTACTAATTACATTGATCATTGTTTTACGTTTATTGGGTCCTTCAACCTGTGAGCTGCAGCCCTTTTAGCCAGCTCCCTAATCTGGCCAGCTCCCTAATCCTGAACTAGTCGGAGCTTGGACCGCCGCTCCTTTAGTCCTTCTTTTATCCACCCACATCTGACCGGTCATTGGAAAACTGGGAACTTTTTCAATTGGAAAAATACCCCGGATATGCTCTTATCCCAAAAATGCTTTGGCTTATGTAACAGTGGTAAATTAGCAAAAGCCAGGTAGTAAATAAGAAGGGTTGTAGCAGTACGAAGCAAGAACTCTTCCACTAAATAATCCCAATCGTCCCGCTTGGAAACAACTGTTTTCAACTTCTCTTCAAAGAAATAAAATTTAATACCATATCTAGGGAAAAAATCTAGAAGATAATATATATATATTCCTTACCTTCTTAACTTGCAGAATCGTCACACAGCAAGAAAACTTCACAACTACGTCCCTCTGTCAACTCACAAGTGGATCAGTACTTCAGCTGGACAGCCTAGACTTTGAAAGAAGAACAAAAACAACATGGCTACCAACACAGCAGTATTGTCGGCGAGAGACCTGGAGGTCAAGGCAGGCAGTCCAGTTGATAATCACACCGGAAATATATATTGATGTGTTCTTAGATTCACGCAGAAGGAATGCAAGAAGCCTTGGCAATGAAACACTATCAATTACAATTCCTGGAATTTTGTTTTCAAAACAAGCACATTCGTAATAAATTATTCATTACTCCAGGAACTAGAAAGTGGGTGAAACCTACGTTTGAAAACGTTATTTATAACGGATTATCAAGAGGTTGTGAAGGAAAGAATTGATTATTTTCAATTTTATTTTTTTTAATTTGTTGAACTTTAATTTATTTTGATTGTACTACTTCAGTATAGCTGCAACTTCGGGGTTTCCAATACGAGGACAGTGCTTTTGAAAATCCATAAACATCCCCGCCCTACAGTAATTCTGTCAACCCGTGGTGGGTATCACGTCACCCCTCAAATTCTCGAGAACACCAGCAACTTCCAAATGTTTATGGTAACAAAAAAAATCGATACAAACCGTGCAAAACTCCACTTCACCCTCCAAATTTTGATTTCACACCTCCCTACAAACAAAATCCTGACGGAATCCCCGCCGCCCTAACTGGGGTTAGTAGAACCCAAAACTTCTTGGATGATATCCTAACGCGTCAGACTTGACGACGACTGAGACTGGTTTTTGAAAATTGATTCAGAAGAGCCGAGTAAAATGACGGAAAGTAGGCATACTATTTGAGACTATAAAGGCAGATTTATAAAGATATAAATTGACAATACACGAGGACCACTTTTCACTTATCCTATATATTTTTTTTTTAGGTGGGCCAGTCTAACTTTGGACTTCGGCCCTTCACGATTCGCCCTTTAGTTATTAACATCTACACCCATGTCTCTGCTGGGACTCGAACCCGGGACCTTCGAGTCATTGGCCTACCACCGCAGACCGCACGGCTACCCGGCTGGCAGGACCACTTTTAAAGAAGGAATCATGTAGTCATAAACTGGGGACAATTCATTGTAACTTAAAATCCATTTTTGACAATGAAAATGTCTCAAACTCTTTTTGCAATTTAATGGTCGCTGTCATCCAAAGACAGTGGCGAACTGTGACGTTAACACTAGGCCTACCATGTTAAGAAAAGCATTTAGATACATCGAAAGTAAAACGTTCCTATGTTGTTATTAGTATGTACATTACCCCTCCTGAAAGTATAGCATAATATTGACGTTTGGAGTTAGGATGAAAGTCCTTTACCTCAGTTAAGTTCTTCCGAACACTTGTGATCGACTAGTTCGTCGACTTCGGAAAACAGGCGCAGATTTGAGAACCGTTCACATCACCAGGCAAACATTTGGATGGGAACTTCGGTAGAAGCTCTGGGCTCTCTATCTTCTCACTCCTTCTCCACGGAAATAGCAACTTGAAAGAAATTACGGTCTGTAGCCTTGAGGTGTTGTAAATGGCAGAAATATAAAGTTTGAATAAGTTTCGAACTTTCACATTCATTTCAGCAATACCGTCATCACTTTCTCTTTGAGATCACGGTCTCTGATACAAGTAAAAGTCACCGCAGGTATTTTAAATTAAAATAGTCGTTATTACAACATTTTTTTATTTGTCATGAATTTAGAAAACACGGCTTAATTTCCTTTAGTATGCTTTCGGTAGATGCTGACATAACATGAATAATAAATGTTACCTTCGGTAATTTCAAAATCTGTTCAAAAGCTGGGCTTTCTAGTGGACAAACACCATGTGCGTAGGTTTTCTCGTGGTTTTCCCGTTTCCTCCCACTTTCTTCATTCCACCAAATCATCCCGCCATCATCCATCCGGCCTGAGCCAAAGATCTTAAATAGAATTCAAATTCAAATTCTTACTTTAGGTTGTGAGAATACAGCGTGAACAAAAATAATTAGCAATTTGGAACTACTAGAAGCATTTGCAATGTTCTTGAACGTTACAGTTATAATATTTTTTACATTATAGACTGTAAGCTACATAAATGAACAAATTACTAATATTTTGGTGATAAAGGTTCGTCACATAGAATTTCAATAACAGTGAATGCAAAAGTATTTTCAATACAAAATTCAGGTAGACACTGTCTACTTAGCGTATCCCTCCAAATCGCCACTGTGCTTGACCATTCGCTGGTTGAAGAACTCTGTCGTCCGCTCCTTGGAATAGTCGAGGACACTTTTGTGAACGTTGTCATCGGTCTGCAGATATTTCTCGCTCAGAAAGTCCTTTAATTTAAGAAAGGAACCAAAGCCACACGAAGCTCACCTGCTCAGTCGAGCGCGAGCAGCAACACTCGTAGGGTGACCAGACATACTCCTTTTAATGGTACTGTACTCCTTTAGAGGTTCCAGTACTCTATACTATTTTCTATCCGAAACTATATCCAATTATATTCTTGTCTTTATCTTTATAACCTGTAACGTATTTTGTAATTGAATGTCATGTAAATTTGTAAGTTCTGAATACATTATACAAGAAATGTAGTTGAACGTTAAACATCACCTAACCTGATAAGAGAAAGAGCTAAACATTCAATTCAAGTTAATATTTTATTGTAAAGCTAGTGTGTCATTATCACTACATCGCTTGAACTGCTGTGGCATTTTAACTATTTTTACATTTTTTAAAACTCACAATGGCTCAAGATATCCTCTAATCTTCCAACCTTAATTTAGCTCATTTTCGGACGTCATACAATGCTGAAATTTTGCACAGCGACGTAAGTCAGGTGACACTACAATATTCCATTGTTACTTTCATATATTTCTATTTATTTATATATTTTAAAAGCATATTTTAAATTTTTATATGTACCACTTTATTCTAAAATAAATATTAGCTAGCAGCGATGTTGTGTTTGACTGGTTTCAGAATACTTTAGGATTTGAGTGAAAATACATGGGGCGATGACAAGATGTCATGACGACAAGTTATACAACATTTTGTGGGTCAACTTGTCGTCGTGACACCTTGTCGTCAGCGAACCGAAATAAAAGTGGTATAATCTGTCGGGTGCAGTCCCGACAAGTTGTACCTCTTCATTAATGTGGGCCAACTTTTCGTCGTGATACCCTGTCTTCGTGACACCTTGTCGCGCTCCCAAATACATTAGCTGTATAGGGTAAGGAGAAAGTATCGGAACACCGAAATAACAAATAATAATAATAAAATTCTTTAAAACATGTTTTCTTTTTCTAAAAAAATAAAACAATTCCTACTGAATATATATATATATATATCATATTCAGCCGTTTTCTATCCACTGCTGGATGAAGGCCTCCCCCTTTTCTTTCCACATATCTCGGTCTGCTGATATCCTCATCCATGCAGCTCCTGAAAATCGTTTGATTTCATCTACCCATCTTACATTTGGACGTCGTCTCGGTCGTTTCTTTTCTCTGTAGTACATTTGTCGTCCACCTTCCATCTGTTCGTCTAGCTATGTGACCGGCCCATCTCCACTTCATCTTCTTCGCAGTCTTGATTACATCCTCTACCTTTGTTTGTCCGCGAATCCATTCATTTCTCTTCCTGTCCCTCCTGGTTATTCCTAGCATGTACCTCTCCATTGCTCTTTGTGTGACTCTCAATCTTTGAGTCGTTTGCGCATTCAATGTCCAAGTTTCGCAGCCGCACATCATTACAGGTAAGACACATTTGTTATAAACTTTACGTTTCAGACACATTCGAAGTTTGCGTTTGAAAATAAAGTGTAGTCTTCCAAAAGAACTCCACGCCATTTTACATCTCCTATTTATTTCATCAGTCAACTTTGCATTCGATGTTTTAAGCTGGCCTAGGTAAACATACTCATCAACTATGCCTATTGTCTCTCCGTTAATCTTCACTTCCTTCTTTGCAGCATGTTGGTTGTACTATCATGGCCAAAATAATGTTCACATGACTTTATTATACACGATTTTTCTCCAACCCTAGAAGATATACAACCCAACTGACGTAGAGGGAGCGATGTGTGATTCTGAGAGTGTGTGCGTGAACGAGCAAGGGTTGGATATTTTTTTCTTTAAGAGAAATCATTATCGCATGTCCTGGCTTCTGGAAAGATATTTATGGTTTCTTGTAGTATGTACGAAAGAATGAAAAAAAAAAGAGAGAGAGATCGCATTTGAAACAGCAAAACAAGGAACCTAACGCAATTTTACTTTAGTTGGGCCATTAGTTGAAATTTACTGAAAGACTTAATTTAAATTGTCCAGTAAAAAAAAATCCTTACCGAACATGAAGAAACGAAAATGAACGCTGAAACCTATGGTTACTAGGTAAATATTTCTTTCTTAATGAATCGAGTATTCCATAGAACACTAATGTTATGCACGAAAGACAAGACAAAAAGTCTGTTTCTATCAGTTCTTAAAAATGGGGCACGATATTTATGCTTTATAATTTCTGATATTATGTTGTCATTTACGTTACAAAGAAGATGTTAGCAGCAAAATACACAAAATATGTTGCATGATATATATCACAGTCATTTTCAATCCACTAATGG
>JAGDQP010037361.1:0-18656 GCA_022664845.1 Lepisma saccharinum | reverse complement strand
GAAACACGTCATCTTTGTTATTGGTCGTGGTTAAGGTAATAATTTCAAGAAGACTTTGTTAAGTTGCAAATTTAACCTATAAAATGTAAACATGTAAGCTAATGAATATAGGCCTACTTTAGTTTTCCTCAAGTTTATTTATTGCTACAATGTCAATATTGTAGTGTTTTCCTTTTTAAACAATTACAAGAATGTTTAGGGGCTCCTTAGGAATAATCATTATGTAAATTGTTCAAACCAGTTATTGCTACTAGGGGGCCAGTGACTGGTATGTCAATTTTCTACAGTGGTCATTTAATTGGCATGGGATCAAATAATTAGAATTTTCAGATTTCTGACTTAGCCGTTCTAACCTTTAAGACATAAAGATATGAAGACTATCATTTTTACGTTGTACTTCGCTTCACAGGAATAAATATTTCACTGTGGTGCTAACTACTGGTCTCAGCAGGTCCAATAACTGGTGGAACATGTCTTCAGGGTATGAACTCACCGTAAGAATGTTTTATTTTCACATTTTGTACACTATTACATCTCACAGTCACCACGGACACTACACTTTTATTGTAAAGATTTCCGATTTCCGTTGCAGCATTTCTAGTATTGTTGTTGCTAGTTGCTGAAACTTCTCTAGTATTGATGCTATTATTCCTAATTAGGTATGAACCATTCGCCATCCATTGTTGAGAAAAAATAGTAAAATTACTTTGTCCTGACGGTTTCAACATTTTTTACACTTTCTTTTATCTAAAAACATGTCTATTTATTGATAGTTTGCAACACTGCTCTATTGCAAGCTTGCAACACTTACTATGTTTACGGAGTATATCATCAGTTATTTGCTACACTGCTTTCAGGTACTCCAATATGGCCTACGCTAATTATTATTATAATATGGTTGAGGATTATAATGAGAAAATAAAAATATATATTTATTTATTTAACAGAATTTAATTTGTAGAAACTTTAAATACAAAAATGATAAACAAATACATGAGTTTTGTAAATTTAAAGAATGATAAATAGATACATATTTTGAAAACAAAATATATAAATGTACTGTATTCTAAAAGAACAACAGTTGGTAACTTGTATATTGAAAAAAAATCTCAAAATACATAAAACAATACAATATATTGTATTAAAAATGTATATAAATGCATAAATACATAACATAACCATATTTCTTGTAATACATATGTAAAACAGTACGTATTTTAGCCTCTTAACGACATTTTTTTTAATATCTAAAACAGTTCCATTTTTATCCCCAACAACAATTGCATTTCATAATCTAGCAATAATTACATATTTTAACTAGCTACAGGTGAAATACTGGTAGTGTCATATTAAACAAGGAACTTATCCTGTTTAAGAAATATTTCGCTATGATTTTATGGCAAACAGTGATGCAATATTCAGTGAATAAACACAGAACTACCAAGATAAACAACTATTTCTGGATTATTTTGAATTTTGTAACTGGCAAACGCTGTACACTATTTGAATATTTGAAAGAAAACCTTCTAGTTTTAATTTACATTTATGGCTAGAGAATAAATATTTGAAGCTTGTTTTGTATCATTGAAGATATTTTGAAACTGATTAAAACAGAAATAGAAAAATGGACGTTACACTTTGTTGAGAAAACACATTAGAAATTTCGAAGCAGATTTGCTATCTACGTTTGTTCCACAATTTAGTCATTTGGGTGAAAACGAGCTATCTTTAAGAAACATTCTTAAATAACATTAAAACAATCAAAGTGAAGTTGAAAAACTGATTATTGATACGTTCATATGTAAGGAAGCTAAGGCCGGATTTTCATGCACGCGGTAGACGCGTGATTTGCTTGCAATTTGGCCTAGTAGACAGTTGAAACACGTGTTTAAATATTTCTATTTGCTACTCACTGAAAACGCAAGCAAAAGCGGACATGAAAAGCCAGCCTAGTGGCTCTAGGATTGACAGAGAAGGCTTTGAAAGCAATCAGTTATAGGATCATCTACTATATCATAATGATTGTGCATAATTGTTATCTGACTTATTCATTGTGCTTGAAGAATGAAACTCCCGATTATAAACTGTTTTTCTAGTTGGGATTTTTTCTAAGTGCTGTCACATTTTTCGAAGACAACCGCAGTCCGTCTAACTCCAAGATATAGTATCTTTAAACTACCACTATTTTGACCAATGTTATTACCCCACAACTATCAACTTCATAATGTATCACACATTTAACAGCCGTGATACGTAAAATGGAGGCATTCTGATACATATTACAAACTTGAAACAAACTTTGGCAATTTTACTTCAAATTTTCCCCCGCGCTGCTTCAACTAAATGTCTTCCATTATGCCTCGTAAAGGAACATCTGCCTGATCTTGAGAGGTCTTCGTCAGTTTTAAAGAGTTATTACTATACTTTATTTTGTTGTCTTATACAGTGAAAAGCACACTTGCCTCCAATAGCACATATGTTTCCCCCAAATGACTATATATTTTAATGGAAGTTTGGGATGGACATAAGATACTCCCACATTCACAGATAATTATCTAACCTAGCCTGATGTATTCTTACTACACCTAGCATTAAGCCTGAGTAAATACGTTCCATTCCATTTTTTAATGTATTGCAGACAAATCAGATAAACAGTTTTGTTTCGAATAACTTTGTTCAGGAAATCACTAAAGTAGATAGAAAATGTAAAACAAAGTAAGCTCACAGCACTCATGTTACTCTTTTCTGTTATACGCATTTTCGATATTTCACACACTTCACGCAACAAGATTAGGTTAGAAAAGTCAGGTTAAATTATTATTTTCATTGTTTTAACGTGAACCATCATTACACGGTTTCTCCGATAAGGATTTCCTGACCCAAGTCTCGTGTTTTATATCCCTATTGGCCTTAAAACGAAAAAAAAAGCATAGTTACCAGATGCTGACGAAAAATGTGCAAAGAACTTCTTTAATATCTCAATTGTGAAATGTTATTTTTCTAAGTACTTGTATCGTTTGTTCTTAGTCGCTTTTATTATGGCTTGATATTCAAAGAATGCAGACTTTCGTGTATGCATATTTATGTATATGATGTTTGGGTGGAAGTCTAGTACACTGTCCAGTTGTCCTTGACTCCTGTTCTACAATACTCACTTTCGGAGTTATTTGAGGTGAACAAGTTTTTTTTTGTTTTGTTTTTATTTATTTTTTATGTTGACAGCTACTGGAACAGAGGACACATTTTTCTATGTCGAGATAATCCAAAGCTAACTTCTGAATTTTCTCGTACAAAAAGCTAAAAGAAAAATACAATTGTTTACGACATATGTCTTGTAAGAAACAGGCAACTCGCATTATTTTTTTAAAAAAGTCTATTCTCACATAATACTGAAAAAAATAGGTACTACTTCCACACTTGGCCGCCAGCATTAAAATCGTATAAAACGCAATATCAGCTATAAAAAACCATAAGAATGTAATGTAATTTCCATCAATATTAACTCCCTATGCCAAAGATATTACCTTAGCTCTCTTTAATATCTTAATTAACGATAATCAATTAAAAATGTCACAAGTAACAATTTCTTTCATTAAAGCTCTTCAATGCTCCTGTGTATTACTCCGCTGCCACTAAACGTTGAACGGTTATTTGTTCCCAGTGGGCAACACCTCTTCTACAACGATACTGGAGTGATCGTTCAGTGCAACTCAACGAGTAAGGGAAACACTGATCGACAACAATTTGATTCAAGATTTTGGAACATTCCAGTGTTCTTTCATAATTGCAACACCGGAATGAACAAGCAAAAACACAGACAGTATGCCAAACGAACGAAGACTGGTTAGAAAAAGTCAGGTTCGGTTCACACCGGTATATTCATTACATATTTAATTGCATCCATCAGTCCAATACCGCTTTTACATAGAGGTCAATGTTACGGGATTTACTTTGGCGTGTTTCGCTTTCATTTGTTCTTTCCGCTGTTCAAACAAGACCAGCTTCGCTGCACTTTTTTGAGTGTCTATTTCACTCGTTTAGCAAACCATGCAGGTAACGATTTTTTTCGTTTTTCATCATTTGTAATAGAAGTTTTTCTCTGGTAATTTTTGCTTTTCCAGCGGCCATGTGCGGAAATAAACCCAAAATTTATTTAGTAGTATGGGAATAGATTATGCACAAAGTTCAAAGTTAACATTAAATTTTGATGAATATTTCAAATAGAATGAACATGAGTAAATAACACGGTTGTATTAAAATCCTGCAATATAGAAGTGTCTTTTCCATGTCCCTTAATAGGGCTATTCTCTTATTTGCACTCAACGCTCTGTTCACACCAAATAAGAAGAAAAAAACAACAACATTGTATTAAAAGATCTTGGCCAACAAGAATATAAAACTGCCTACAACAGATTGGTTTGGTTTGGTGAATAATTTCTCTGAACTCAGAACAGAGTTCGTTTGAGGGAAACATGTGTCTTCTAGAATGGGAACAGAACTAGAATGAGGGAAGCACATGTCATCTGGAATGTATATACTTAGGTTAGATTATCATCAATTAGGAGTTATAGTTCAGTTACATGGTCAGTAAGAGTAAACTACTACAACAGAATTCCAATGTGTTTCTCTAACAAAGGTATTAAACCGGTGGTAAGCAACCAGCTTTGGCAGACTCAAACTCTGTTCAAGATATAGAGTGATTGGTCCATGAATTCAGTACTAAATCTGACAAACTCCAAATGAACGAATCTTAAATATAAATAGATTCATGCTAAATTGGGCAATATGATATGTTTTTAAGTAACTTCCTATTTATTGTTGTTTGAGTTTTCTTGAACAAAACAAGAGCAGCTTCAGGATAATCCTGATTTACAATACTTTTATTATTTTAATTTAAATAATTATACCAATAAAAGATTTTGTTCATGACATTCAGCTGTTATTATCGATACTGGATCCCTCGATTGAGTATCTGGAACCAAACACAAAAGAAAACCGTTAATCTTGTTTGTTCATTTGCTATTTTTATAGGAAATGTACCGAACTTTCAGTACTAAATCAGTTTTTTTATGTATGTTGTTGCTGTGAGGACATTTTTTGATTTATGTTAATTCTTAAGTTTTGCATATAGATAGACTATTGGACTGCATTATGTAGTAGCGTATCCTACAAATTATGTTCGGGCTATTTTGCGTTAAGTCAAGATTTAAGACATGAATAAGAAACGGGCCACACAACGACAACAAACTTAAAAACTGAGTTAGGACTGAAGCTTTTGTCCAATTTAGATTAAACGTTTCCTTTTGTGCTTGACTTAAAAGACACTAAATTGATTTGTAATGCAATCAAGCACTCCAATACGTTACAGTACAGCTCAATGGTTTATGAAGTCTGCGCCATGGGCTGCGATCGCTGATTATAGATGATAATGAATTCAAACATGCAATGAACCTGAATCCTTTTTATGTATGAGAAGATTTACCATAGAAAGAATATAATACTTTGTCGTTTTGTATTAGATACACTTTAAAAATAATACTCTTTAGATACTAAACAATCCCAGATACGTAACCATAACTATATCATTTTACCCTATAATTTCACCCTCATCCACTTTTTACAACTGGTATTTTCCCAATACATTCATTCAAATCACCATTTGCACAACATTTATGTTATAACATAACGAATATACTGACATGTTTAATATTGTGTTAACCAGGAAGACAGTTGGCAAAGATGTTTGCATTGAAATTCCAATGCAGGATTTTTTCTTAAGGTAATAATATGACATTTGCCAAGATTTAAGGCTACCAAAGAAGTGATACGAAGAAAACACTATAAACATATGTTCGAAAATGATGGGGGAAAGGCAATATGACACTCGAATAACACATTGTTCATGATTCAAAAACAATGGCTTAAAGATATTAAGTTTTCACACACACAAAATACAAAACCATATCACAACCGAGCAAGCGTGGCATCTAAGATCCATGGACAAGCTTAAGGATACAAAACTACGTGAAAACTCTTCCACTTCCATATTCAGTTAAGGAATATGCTTGATACGGAAAAGCAACACATTTATTAGTGTAGTTTACTCTCGCATATTAAATCCAATAAAACAAAAGGCCGTCTATTCATGTACGCGTTAACTGCACAGCCAAACCGCAAGGAAAGCACGATTCTATTGACTACATGAAAAGGCGACCTATAAGTTCCTTTCAAATATGGTACACAGTTTTAACCAGCGTTTCTTTCAGAGGGGTGTTCGGGGGTATTATCTCCCAGACTAAGTATATTATTCCCCCAAATAAAAGCAACATTTTTTTTTAATAACAAGGGCTCATTCGACTAGAATTACGCCCTGTCTCCTCTCTCCCTCTTTCAACCCCTCCAAAGATTTAAAATACTCGACCAAGAACATTTTTTTCTGAAAGAAACTCTGGTTTCAAGCAATCATACTTGCGCTATGTTCATATAAAACACTCCTGTTTGTGAAAGGTTATGCAAAATCACTCTTAAACATTCAGCATCTTAAAAGCTATTAAGATACTGAATAAAAATGGGAATTAATATGAGACTATCACACTGTATCAGTTGGTCAAAACAATTAAATCTCTAATCACCATAATCCCTAGTTAATCTGTGAATACTAGGTAAGGAAATAACTAGGTAAGGAAATAACTATTTATACAGACATACAGTATTTTTTTGACTTCTTTGACGATGTGACTAAGGGCTCATTTTCAAGCCCGCTTGCGTTGTTTCTATTGGGCTGAGTAGCCAATTGAAACGCGTGGTGTAGTTTTATTACGTGTTGTAATATGTGTTTCAATTGGGTACTCACCCAAATCGCAAGCAACGCAAGCGGGCTTGAAACTGAGTCCTAAGACATTGCTATTTAATCATGCTACTTTCGCATCAAAGGATCTGTGTTGGGGAGGGTGGGGGTGGGGGTGGGGACTACACATGGAGATGACGGTTTTTCGAAAGGATTTATTTCGAACTCTGACATTAAATAAATCCTTAACGGCTCAACGTATGGATCTCCTGTTAGCGCCAAAAGGTTTCGATATATTAAAAATAATACCCTACCAACTTGGGCTAGTTGCATCAAAACTATAACAGAGTTTTATGGCTTTAACAAGTATAAATACAGTTATTGCATTTTATGTTTATTAAACCGGGCTCTGTGTCTCATATTAAAAAACTGAAGTAACAAATTCTATGAAAACGAACCAATCTTTCGTTACAGGTAAAGATAAAATCCTTAACTGGGTTGTAAAATTCTTTACTTCCTTGACCTTGCAGAGACCGTCATATTTTTTCTGGCTCCTGGTACCGCTACCTGGTACAATCCAGCCGAATTATGAATGAAATAATGCTATAGAATGCTACGCACAATATAAGAGCATGCATCTTGCAATCCGTGTTTTTCTCAGGTTTACGTTTAAAGATAATGGAGAAACAATTCGTAGTTCATCTTGACTGACACCAGACGGCCAGAGGAAAGCAGGACTATGGGACTTACTTATCTATCATTCCAAACATCCTATCCAATGATCTCTAATGTACTATACTGGAGCGCTCGATTTAATTTCAAATCTAGCCAGTATCTGAAACCAGTCAAGCAAGGGAACAGTAAATTTCATTTCTCCACTTCCAGTTTAATTCAAAGGAGTCCAAATTTTCAGCTCTAACTCAGATTTTTACGTTGTGACTGTATTTTGTATTTTGATTTGTATTTTTAGTTCTTCTACCAAGTAACGCGAAAAAGATACACAGAATATGTTATTATATGTGCAGGTTCAGTATGTATATAACTCAAGAATTAAGACATATATCATAAAACAGGCCATATATTGACGACAAGCTTAAAAAACGAAGTTAGAGTTGAAAGTTTGGACCAATTTGGATTAAATCGAGAATGAACAAGCGTTCTTTGTTTTCTCTTTCGTCTAGATTTAGTTCTAAGCGAGCTCCCAGTATCTTTAAGCAGAGTTCAATGATGTTATGTATGACTCATAGATGAACTCGGAATTAAATATAATATTTGGAACTTTTTCTACAGAATTTCGTACGTGGGTGTACTTTAGCGTCTTTGATGTTAACACAAGCAAGTCTATATAAAGATGAACCCCATCAGTTTCTGTAGCAGAAAGTGTCAACAAATGAAAGGAGCCAACACATTCAGATGAGATGAGACAAATGATGTACTCTATGTGTTGTATCACTAACATTTCAAACCCAAGATTAAATAAATGGTTTCAATGTTTGTTTTAATGGAAATCTTGAGTAAAAAAACTTGGAGTGGGTTAATGGATTCGTCTTTCAGATACGAAATAACATTACTGAACCTTTTAAACATTTTAGTACACAGAAGGATGTCAGAATTGTGGTATTTGTTATCACTATAGCAATGTTTGAACATTTTTTTCTTCTATATTTGGGGGTCTACAATCAAAAAAGCACCTGGAAGAGATAATGCGCACAATAGAATAGAATAAATTCAAGTCCAGGTTTAAGCAGTATTGAAACTGTTTGTCTTTTATCTCTTTCCGGCTTCTTCTCATTCATTCTATGGAAGAACGTCTTGCTGTTGACCATGGACCTAAATAGGTAACGGATCTCCTGCTAGCGGCCCGAAATTGAAGTCGATTAAAATATACATATCGCCTCGCTTTCTTCCTAAGCACCAGGCTTAAACACGCGTAAGCATGAACAAACCAATAAGACACTCAAGTTCGTCCCGATAATCCAGGCTAGATTAATCAAAACGGGTCAAATTGACCCAGCTTAATTGTATTGAACCAGTCAATCCGTTACCTAGTTATATTGATGGAAAGCATGGATCTCGATACGGGAGACGGATCTACTTCTAGTGACCCGAAATTGAAGCCAGCACAAACCATGATTACTTGGAAGGTGAAATTGATTAAAAAAACAACTAAACATCACGTTCTGTACAATACCTTATTTAAAATATGCCAATCTTCGTGCTCTCTTCCTTAGCTAGATCCTCCTCCATTCTTTTCTTTCACACACCCAGGTATAAGCCAACCAATAAGACTCAAGTATATCCCAATTCACCAAGCAAGATTAATCGAAAACCAGCGTCAAGTTGACCCAGCTTAATTGTATTGGTCCAGTCGATCCGTCTCCCGTATCTAAATCCATGCTGAGAAGTGAAGAATTTGAAAATACAGAATATATATTTTTGATACCACTCTGTAACTAAAAACAATAGTTCTGTCATGTTTCCTTCCTTTCTTTCTTCTTAAACTAAATATTGTAATACCATTTACCAAATATTTTATAACTACATTCAATTCTACTGTATCTATGATTTTATTTAATTAGACCCGCTTGACACGGAAGCAAATCGTAGCATGTATCCTAGCGTCTATCAAAAGCGTACCATACATAGCATCTTACCCAATCGTACTTTGACATGTTAGCATTTGTGCTAGAACTACGATTTGTCGTAGCATAATGGTTCCGTGTCAAGGAGGCCTTACACTGTAATTAGATGCTATAGAATCATCAGGTGTAGTAAAACACACTTTGCCCCAAAATCTTCCTGGATAACAATAAAGCAGATTTAACTCTTAATGATTTTATTAGATGATAATTTCAGATGCTATCCACTGTCTTCTTTAATTGTATAGTTGGTTTTGATGAGGTAGTATTCAATGATACAATTTTAGTCCAATTTGGTGCTTTTGTTCAGTATGTAGCAGAAATTTATTAATATGATCCCCCATAATTGTTAATAAATCTAACTATTTTGCAGATAAGTTCTGAATCGAGCATATTTAAAATACATTTTTTTTTCTTGTTAAATCTACATTTTATACAGCTAGCAACTTATTTCGTCAAAATATAATGAATTCAGATACTTTTTTTCTGACATAATTATTTGTTAGAATGAATATTTGCTCCTCGCGCCACCTAGTTGCTCCTTCTACACATACAAGGAAGACAATGGATAGCATGTTTTACATTGTAAGATGAGAGTCAATTAATTAGCACTAATTTTGGTTCAGATTGATGAAAATGTAAGAAAAGTTTGAAATAAACAGAAATTTACAATTAAAAATATGACCTAGCATTCTAAGCAGTTAATAAAAATGTTACTAATGGAATAAGGTTACATTTTCAAGTTCGTTTTATGTAGAATAGTATTTCTAACCATATGTCACAGAAACTAGTAAGTGGAGCATATTCGGTTGTTGTTGCACGCGTTAACATAATTACATTTACGTCAGAAAAAAATATATGCCACCTAATTCTAAAACAATTAGGAAGATCATTAAGATATTAGCACTGAAATGGTTATACTGTATATATACTATACATAATTTTAACAAGTATAGTCTCTAAATTGCACATAAAGATTGAAGTCTGTCGCACAAACTGTCCACTGATATACACTAAAGTCTAGATTCGTCAATAAATATATATATTGCACAATATTTCGAGGTTGTTCAATATTAGCGTATGTAATATTTAAATCAGAGTTCTTTGATCATGTTATTTTTGAGTGGGGGTTATTTTATCAACCTATTTCTTATCGTAGACCAACTTTTCAATTTCTTTTGACGGTAATTAGTTGATGTAATTTGATTTTTCTTTACTTATCACAATGAAGACATTATTGTAACCCTTCTTATTATTATTTCTTTTTTGTAGTATATCACTTTAACATGTAATACTTATTTAACTTTAAAAGTATGTTACTATTTACCAGTTCTCTGAATAACCTCGCTTTGTCTCAAAAGTCTTTCACGTCAAAGAATATTTTGTACCGTGTAGTACGTATATATAAACTCACACAAAAAAAACATGTGATTAGCAATAAAAGAAATTATGAAAGAACATAACACAGAGATAAAAAAGAGATTAACTGAACACATTTATCCTCTTTGACACAAGCACACGCCACAACTTTCTCGATAAGATTAAAAAAATCTATTCACTGTTTTTTCTTCTTCCCCATAAGGCACTTCATTAGTTTTTATGATTATTTTTAAAGCTTTACATATTTCTACAAACCTTATTCTTTTGTTTACAAGTAGAATTCACTGTGTGTTTGTATTTGTGTATGTAATTTTTATGTATATAGTACCTCATTCAATTATTACTATACCTTTAGTTCATACTGTTGGCAACCTATTTGAACGTAACTTTGTCAACTGATTGTGATATTCAAAAGGATCGCTGACAACTTCTTTATTCGATGTTACTCGCTTGTTAAAAAATACTGGTCGAATTCCTGATGATAAGGTGTATTGTCGCGCTAAATTTTCCATCATATGTGTATTAGGACTTCGTGGGTTCCAATTCATCAGTTCGTCCAACGACTTGTGTTTGGTCATTTTCCATCTATTGGGGCTGTCTAATGGTCGCTTAAGACCATAAGGCCTTCTCGAGGATTTCTGAATTGGTAAAACGGCACCAGAAGCAGTTACACTTATTGTTGTTCTCTCGGTCTCATGTGTGTCCACGTCCTCAACGTTTAATCTTTCCTTATCATCTTGTTGTCGCCTTTCTTGTTCGTCTTCGTGTTCTTTCTTGATCTCGCTTGTACCAGCAGAAGTGGAGGAGGCCGGTAGCTTGTCGTCTTCGATGTCATTCATCATCTCCTTGTTATTATTCTTCTCTTCTTCTTCGCTCTCTGTTTCTTGTTGTTCCATTTCGTCAAAGACAAGTGTTCTCCCCCCACGTTCTTCGGATCTCTTTGATCCTGGTCTTTGTTTGATTGTTGGTATTTCGTTACCTGTCACTCCAGTTGATGGATCATTGTTCACGGGAATACCATAAAATCTTTTGGAATTATTCGCGCCGTAAGTTTTCACTTTAGAATGTCCTTCAATGATCAGATATAAAGGACCTCTAATAGGTGAGGTGGGTTGTTTGTAGTGTGAGAAGATCGGATCTGTGGTTAGAGACATAGATGTAGTAGTAGGCATGACAGTTGTTGTGGTTGTTGATGTTGTAGGAGGCGGCGTGACTTGTGTGGGTCCTGACTGATGTGCCTGCTGAGGAGGAAACATCAAAGTTGTCCATTGGTTATCAGAAATAAAATTGTTAATTTTAAGAGGTGGCAACTTGGACAAACCACCAAAGGGTGGTGGTTTTAGCTCTACACTAGCCAGAATCTCAACATTGGGTGATGAAGACGTCTTTGTCAGTTCATTGGACGAGAATGTTGGCACTGAAAATGGCTTTGCTTTCTTGTGAAGAGTATTGAAATCGAATCCCGCTGCTGTCCACATTGACGTTGTTGATGGTAATTCCGTGGTGGTTGTAGTCGAGAATATTGGATATACAGTTGTTTTATTGTCATTATTTTCTGTTGTCCGTTGTGTAGGATTACCTGTGGTGCCGTTTGGAGGTACTAATGTTGGAGGCAGAGGAGGTGGTAGAAGAATGGTATACGGAGGTCGCACGACGTTATTACTCAACACTGGACCCCCTAAAGGATCTTGCTTCGAGGAATGGATATTAGATGACGCAGCCGGCACGAGGTCAGAACCTATGGTCACCGGATACAGAAACGGATAAGGTGGTGCATGTTGTTGTTGTTGTGATGCCTGTGGGTACTGGAAGGGTCTTACCGAAAAATGTGGAGGACGCATACTTCCTGGTCGTGGTGGGAAACGCTGGACATGATACGGAGGTCTATGAACCATGTGATGGTGGTGATGATGTTGCGGTTGCTTAAATGACGTAGAATGTGGTGATGGAGGTATGCTGTTGTGATTGAACTTTGGCCCGTCAACAAATGTCATGAATGGGTTTGTATCTCTTCTGGAATTAGCTGTGTAGGGGTTATAATGATTAGGGTTACTGCTTGACAAATCTTCCGGTGATCTTGAAGGTGAAACAGAACTGGACTTCGATTGTGCTTGCGGCTGGTTTTGACGATTATTACTTCCGCTTTGTGGCGACGAGAGAGGATTTCGAGACGTAGTCTCTATCCAGTAATGTACTCTGTCCAATACTGGAGGGACGTAGTCATATGTGGGGTCATTCTTCAAAGGGTCTCCTCGTCCAAGAGGTGTCCATTCGTTGTATTCAACCCGTGGTGAGAAGAGCCCTCTATTTTGTCTCTCACTGGTTGCACCATCTGCAAAATAAAAGATTAAATATGTAAAATTACGAGTATTTGAGAGATATTTGTGTTTCCTCATAAAAAGGTAAATAAAACATTAAAATATGATATTATCTTGAAACTGCCTGAGGGTTGTCTTGTTGTAGATGATGTTGGTAATATTTGTTATATATGCATGTTAAACTTATCTTGTGAACAGCTTAGTGAATTCTATCTAGATAAGCTATTTTATTGGATGAGATTGAACAAACAGTCTATTAGCAAACATTTAACTTAAATGAATCTGTAAACTTGTGTTACTTAACTAATTTCGGCTGCACCTTATGTACTCCCCGTATCGGTCAAAACAAAGAAGATTAGGTTATGTTATGTTGGATTAAGTTAGGTTAATTTATATCAGTTAGATCAAGTCATCTTTAACTGGGTTTAACGCCTCTAGTTCTTCGACATTAGATCCGAAATAATGTACTGAACATAGTGATTTTTCGTCTGTGGGATTATCTAAAGGGTATCCCTACTTTCTTTCATGTGTGGTTGACTAATATAATTAAAGAACCGGAAGCATTAGCGAAGGAATAAATTTGAGTACATATTCTTGGCATTAAACAAAATATGTTCTTACTGCACGTGATATCTCAGCAATGAAAATTACAAAAAAAAACAAACTACACAGTTGAAAGGAGATGGACATGTGAGAAAGCACCTGGACTGGACGTAAACACTAAGCTTCTTAACACAGATCGGTTCACTTGTCTTCGTGGATAACGTTCGTGGCCACGAAGCAAGTTTCCAAGCCCAAGAACATTAAAAAAAAATCACAATAAAAGAAAATAAAACCATAATAAACGGAACAAGAAGAAGATGAACATAGAGGAAGAAGAACAAGAAGAAAGCACAAGCAGAGAAAAGAAACAAGATTTTGTGTTGCAATGGAAAAATACTTCTTATTTTGTATTAGGTAGGGTTATTTTTTCCCCTTGTCGAAGACAGCGACATGTTAAAAGCAAGCGATCATTATCAAAACGACATTCGGATTTGATTGAACACCGCGTTACAAGTGGGATTCTTCTTCTTCTTCTTTTCTTTCCTCTGTCTTCTAAGATCGTTTACAATGATATTTTTCCTCTCTTAACAGATAATTGGCTTGCTTCAATCTTCTCGGATGAAAATTTGCCAGCCAATAAATTTTGCAGTGTCATTTCTTTTTCCTTGTTACCTTTGTGATCTTCTTTCTTTTTAATTTCGTTTTTGTTTTAGAACTTTTTCTTTAAAAAAAGATTTTTTTTAAGTATCAGCTACTTTTTGCATGTGTTACTATTAAATTTCCATACTTTTGCTGTACTTTTCCTTTTTTTTCTGAAAAGTAGTGGAGACATCAAGTAGTCACACTTTTAACTATGCTGTGTGTAGCATGAGAGAAAGACCACCCACAAGCCAAAAAGAGATTTAAAAAATGTACTCAAAACACACACAAGAGCAACTTGAGATCTTAAGGTTCACTCAACCTTAGCTTGTAAAAATCCTCTCGAAAGAAAGAATCGAAAAGTGATTGAATATCAACACTGACTAATCCAATTCGGAAGCTACCAGTGATCTCTAATTTAACACACCCGAGTGCTCGATTGCAATACAAATCAAACTAGTGTCTGAAGAGAGACACAAAAGACAATATCAGCGATGGATCCAGGGGGGAAAAGAGCCCCCCAGAAGCTTTTCTTGCATTTGTCTGTTATATTTTAAAATTGCCTCGCACATCACTTTTGAAAGGAAGTAAAAATTTACCTACTTTCCCACATACGAAAATTTTATTTATAAAGTGTATTATCTCCATTGCAGAAACAAGCTCCAGAAATAATCATTTTTTTTCCTTTACCAAGGTTTTTTTCTTTCTTTTTGAAAGGAAATACACATAAAATGTCGGCAAAAAAAAGTACATTTCTTGTACTATTTCCTTACCAAGGCAGAGAGGAAAGAGTGCGTGTTCTTTATGTCTATTTGTTTAACAACAAGAAGAGCAAACCCCAGGGGGACCATCGTAAGGTAGTGTCTTTATTTGAATATTCACACCATCACGTTTATTTTAGGGTACGTCTGCCGAGTTCCTGTGATACTGTTATTAATTTTTTCACTCCGACATGATTTGACTCAATATTTCCAGAGATTTTGCTGGGTTGGTTATATTTTTATTTTTAATATATTCTCAAAGAATTATGTTTCCCTGTAGCAGACTATATATTTGGTGAAGAGAATTCTTCAATATTTAACTTTGAAATTAATTTTGTTAATAAGGACTAACCTCGACAGAAGCAGAGGAGTAACTCTTAAAAAATGAAACTATTTTATTTAAATTAGTCCCCTCCCCTCCAGTGAACACATATATTCCCCCTATTTGTCCACTACCAGTTTAGTCCAAAATGGACTATCTAATTTTAAAACCCGCTTGACATGGAAGCATTTCTGCTACAATAAACCGTAGCACTTTTTCCATCAAACTCGTTATGGAATATAGACCAAGCATTGCCTTATTGTAATTTGACACGGTAGCATATGTGCTAGCACTACAATTTATCGTAGGATAAATGCTTCCATGGCATTGAGGCCTAAGGCCAACTTGACAAGGAAGCATTCATGCTACGATAAATCGTAACATTTTTCTGGGCATATATTCCATCATAATCTTCATGGAATAATAGCAAAGCATCTTCCCTATTGTAGCATTTTTGCTAGCACTACAGTTTATTATAGAATAAAAGCTTCCGTGTCAAGCAGGCCTAATTCTTTTTTTTTTGCGCTTGTTGTCGTTTTGTGAGCCGTTTTGATTTATATCTTATTTCTTCTATATAACATGAGTTTGCCCATCCAGTGTATGCATGAGTCAATGAATTGAAAGTAAAATAAACAGGCCAGACAATGACCATAAGCATAAAACAATTGAGTTAGAACTGAAAGTTTGGTCCATTTTGGGTTAACCCGAAAAATCGACAAAAGGAGTTAAATGTTTGCTTTTGCCTCTAGCTTTAGAGCTGATCGAGCACTCCAATGCAGTTAAATACAGCTCATTGTGAAGATATTCAATTGTTCGCGAACTCACACAATCATTTTTACTATGAACTTTAGATTTTACTGGTTTTACAGCACCGGAAGCTATGGCTCATCTTTTTAGGACTTTATTTTTGGTTATAAATTGTATAATGTAAAACCGGTATAGCCGTCAGATGGCAACACATGCTCTTTCTGATTCTACGAAAATTATACAGAGCGTCATTTCTTGTTCTTGTTCTATGACATTGTATGTCACATATTTGATAGGAAATTTGACCGTGTAATTGTTCCCATGCTTAAAGCTTACCATTGAGCTGTACTGTAACATACTGGAGCACTAGATTACACTACAAATCTAGCTCCCAGACAAAAGGGAACAGTTAACAGCGTCTTTCTACTTCCAGTTTCATTAATGGTAATTTAACCAAGCTTTCAATTCAAACTCAGCTTTTCACGCTTGTTGTTGCTGTGTGACCGCCTTTGATTTATGTTTTAATTTATAAATTATTATGAAGTAGCGTGAATATTTTTTTTATAGAATGCGCTATTGTATGCACATTACTAAATTTTTAAGACAAATGTAAAAACAGACCACACAGTGACACAAGCGTAAAAAAACTAAGTGTAAACCATCGAGCTTTACGTAACGATACTGGAATGGCTGCTTAGTGTTGAAACATGAACGCCAGAGCAAATATTTAAACTTGTTTATCCACTTCCAGTCTAATCTAAAATCGACCAAATTTTCAGTACTTACTCAGTTTTATACGATTCTTATCTCTGCGGAACCCGCTTTTTATTTAAGTCTTAATTTCTGAATTATTTGGAACGTATACTGTGCTCTGCGTATAATAGAAAATACTGCAACTAATATTTATATATTTTGCAAGAATTAAGACATAAATTAAAAACGGGCCACACAGCAATATCAAGCATACAAAATGAGTTAAATAAAAAAAATGGTCCATATTGGTTTAGACTGGAAGTGGACAAACGAAATTGTGTCCTCTCCGCTCCCTGGCTTCATATATTCATGAAATTTTCAATGGCAGCAATCAGTATAATATCGCTTTAAGATAGAGGTCATTGGTGTGAACTCAAAGTTTGATCTATTTTGAGTTAAATCGAAAATGGACACAGTTTACTGTTTACTGGCTTCGAGCACTCCAGTATTGTTAAGTATATTTCAATGAAGACTACTCTTTCTGTGGGAGGTTGAAAGAGAAAATACTGTACGCGCCTTGTCTTTAAGATAACTACCATTTCGGCGTTCGTCTGGTATGGCTAAGAAAGCATGGTAGGGGCATGTTTGCTTTTTCATTCCATTTATTTTGTTTTGTAATCTTTTCTATATTGAGTATGCTGCTTTTCTGTATTTTAGTATATTTGACAGTTACATCTTTTTTAAAGGATTAGACAGAAAACCCTACCCACAGGCTGAACTTAGCCCACTCTAATAAAGTCATTCTTTTGAATTTCAATAACAGAGGAGGTTCTTCAATGGGAAATTCGACGACGAAGTAAAAAACAAAGCAAACGAAGAAGTTAAAGTGATTAGAGCTGCTTGGGCCTAATAAAAATCATTTTACCGGAATTCTATAAAGCAAGTACACTTCAAAAGTTCTTACAAAAAATTATAATGGTTCTTAACTAATTCTTTGTCTGAATCCCTCACTGATCGATATTAGAAATTTAAAGTCATGAATTGAAAAAATAACACAGGAAAGTTGCACGATTGGATTTAATTCATAATACACAAGCAAATGCTGGTGAACTTTCATCATAAGGGCTCATTTTCAAACCCGCTGGCGTTTCTTGCTTTGCTTGAGAGAGCCCATTGAAGCACGTGTTACAAAAACGTAATAAAACTACACCACGAAACACCATGTGTTTCAATGTGCTACTCACCCTAATCTCAAGCAAAGTAAGAAATGCAAGCGGGCTTGAAAATGAGCCCTAAGCCCATTTATTATGCCTTCTCTACATTACTAACACCTTACAATCATTAACGCTAACCAGGATCATTTTAGTTACGTAAATGTAAGTATCATTGGTTTCAAATTTAACCAACGTCAGCTTACGACTGTTATTTTGCAGTATTAGTACGACAAGCCTGTCTAAACGCAAGTAGTGTTGTATATATATAAAAAAATTTGCTTTTTCTAAAACTTCCTTTCCTTTAGAAAAAAACATGGGCCTTCGTTTTCTTTTTTCTTTTTTTTTCGACGCAGCAATTTGTAACATTGCTAACGTCTCTTTAAGGAAGCATTGCTTTTATATATGTTATTAAGAAGAAACACAACGTAAATTAAACCATATATTAGAAAAAGTTTTTGGAATATGTGAGATTTTCTGGGTTGCACAGTTCTCAGTGTTGCCAACTTTTTAAAAGTCATTTTAAAAAAAAATTTCCATGCCGTATCTGCCCCAAACTTAGTTTATCGTTCAACACAATAGAAGAAAGTTTTGGGTATCCCCGACCTCAAGCACC
>JAGDQP010037360.1:0-13506 GCA_022664845.1 Lepisma saccharinum | reverse complement strand
CATCCTCCGACAGCCGGTGACCTATTTCATCTCTGCAGTGTTTATTCCATATGTGCGAATTTTTATAAACACTAATTCATTAGTGTTGTAATTATTAGAACGGTATATTCGCAATAGGTGGAATCTAGAGAGGAATGTAAAGAAGAGATACATTTTAAGACATGAGTAGAAAATGGCCCACTTTCTTGGCTATTTCAAGAGAATAATTATTTTTATATTAGTTTGGCACCAAATACGTTTCCATCCTATAATATATCAACATAATATTACATGTGCTTATTTTTTTCACGTTTGCAATTTGGAACATGTAAGGTTTACTATGCCTATATTAACTTACGAATATTGCTTTTGAACATTTGTAACGTTTCATTTTGATACAGTTTGGAATTATATTCTTTGCTCTTTCTGATAGAAATTAAGCAGAAAAATTATCACCATTCATGTTCTTTGTATGCTCAATTTACATTAGTAGTCTGGAATGGAAGATATGGCCTACGGTATCTACTGTTTTTGTTACAATTAGTCATTCTGTCCTCTGTGGCGGGTGTAAACCCGAAATCCCAACTTTAATTTTTTTCGCAGTCAAAAGTTGATAGAAATATTGCAAAGCTAGCTACATTCACCAAATTTTTAATTTACACCCACAAACTGAAAATCCTGGCGGTATCTCTGACTATAAACTATTCGGAACCAGCATGTTTAATAAGCCCATCGAATTTGGAAACTAACCACGCGCAAACAAAGCATGTGTGTTACACTTTTGATATTATCCTAGATATGGCTCAAAACACTGGAGTTTCACTGGAAATCATGAGTATTTAATCTGACCACCAAGTTTGGTCTCCATTTCGATAGTGACCTAATGAATATTTGAAGCACCCTTTATATATTCGAATAACCCTGAAAAAAATATAAAATTCAAAAGTCACTTCTCTCTTGCTGTTAGATTTTATTTCTGGGAAGTGAACTTTATACTGTGGGAACTGAACTTAATATTTTTACTATGTTTAAATTATATATTTTTATCTGTATTTCTTCTTTTTCTTCTATCTCCCTGCTCTCTCTCTCTCTCTCTCTCATTTCACTGCCTCTGTCTAACAGACATCCATCGGTTTCAATGTTTTATTATATGTGTTTGAATTTCTCCCTCCATCAAGTTATCTATATTGATTCGTCTCGCTTTTATTCTTTCATTTTATCGATATTAATACATATCTATTTTGAAAGAAAAAACTTGCTCATGATGTTAGCTGCTTTTAGTATTGGCGAGGCGAAGGAAGGAGAAAGAGGGGTCTGTTTACCAGACACGATAATGGGTAAGAAGGTGCCATTTGGGTTGCCTAACTGCACGGCGTTGGCTTTCGCATTTTTTCGATGCGAAGTGTACAAGGATAGATATAATAGTATGTATACATGGAATACCGGTACAGAATTTGCGTAGGAATATATAGAAAACATGGGGTCCACTGGACATTTTCTAGTGGTTTCGAGATGAAAGAATAAAATTTGAGTCCGGTGGCCACGTTGGCCACCTTAGTATGCTACGCTGGTACAGACTGAAATATACAGATAACGTGGGATCCATTGGACATTTCGGGGTGGTATCGAGATGAAAGAATGAAATGAGTCTGGTGGCCACGTTGGCCACCTTAGTGTGCTACGGGGTACAGATCGAAATATACACATAAAATGGGATCCATTATGCATTTTGGAGTGGTAGCGAGGTAATACCAAGAAATATGGGTCTGATGGCCACTTTAGATCGAAATATACACATAACATAGGATCCATTGGACATTTTAGAGTAGTATAGAGGTGAAAGAATGAAATATGGGTCTGGTGGCCACTTAGGCTACCATAGGGTGCTACTGGGGTACAGACTGAAATACACATAGAATATGGTATCCATTTGACATTTTGGGGTGGTCACGCGGTGAAAGGATGAAATATGGGTCTGGTGGCCACTTTGGCCAGCTTAGTATTCTACGAGGATACAGACTGAATTATGCACATAGCGTGGGATCCATTGGACATCTTAGGGTGGTATCGAGGTGAAAGTACATATGAGTCCGCTGGCCAATTTAGTGAGCTACTTTGGTATAATGGGGAATATAGACATAACAAGGGATCCCGTGGACATTTTAGGGTGGTATTCAGGTGAAAGTACAAATTACTACTCCAGTGGCAACTTTGGCCACTGTAGTGTGTTACCAGGGTATAGTGGGGAATATACACATAACATGGGTTTCAGTGGACATTTTGGGGTGGTATCAAGGTTAAATGATGAAAAATGAGTATGGTGGCCACTTTGGCCACTTTAGCGTCTTACCACGGTAAATTTGGAATATACACATAACATGGGTTCCAACGTACAGTTTGGGGTGGTATCGCGGTGAAGGGGTGAAATATGAGTCTGGTGGCCACGTTGGCCATCTTAGTGTGTTACCACGGTATAGTGGGGAATATGCACAATATAGAATTCAACGGTCATTTTCGGGTGGTATCGAGATTAAAGTATGCAATACGGGTCTGGTGGCCACTTTGGCCACTTTAGTGTGTTACCAGGGTAAAGTGGGAATATACACAACATGGAATCCAGTGGATATTTTGGAGTGGTATCAAAATTAAATTCTGAAAAATGAGTCTGATGGCCACTTTGGCCACTCTAGTGTGTTACCAGGTTATAGTGGTGAATATACACGTAATATGGTTTCCAACGGACAGTTTTGGGAGGTATCGCGGTGATAGGATGAAATATGCGTCTGGTGGCCACTTCGGCCACCTTAGTGTGTTACAAGGGTATAGTGGGGAATATAGTTATAACAGTATCCAACGGGCCTTTTAGGATGGTATCGGGATTAAAGTATGCAATACCGGTCTGGTGTCCACTTTGGACACTTTAGTGTGCTATCAGGGTACCGACCGAGATGTACACATAACATGGGATCCACTGAACAAGATGGAGTTGTATCACGGTGAAAGGTTGGAATACGGGTCTGGTAGCCACTTTGGCCACCTTAGTGTTCTAGGGGGTACTGACCGAAATATACATATAACGGGATCCATTGGACATTCTGGAGTTTTATAGAGGTTAAACGATGATATATGAGGCTGATGGTCAACTTGGCCACCTCATTGTGGTAACGGAGTATAGGGTCGAATATACGCCTATGATGGTGTCCATCGGACATTATGGGATGGTGTGGGGGTTAAATGATGAAATAGCTATCTGCTGGACATCTTGACCAGATTGTTCCGTATGTCGTGCTCGGTACCATGATATCCATAAGGAAATACTGACCTGGTGTCTTGATACACAAGGAAGAATACCATATATCATATAAGGATGTGTCGTAACATCAACCTTTTATTTAGTGGAATAACCTAAAATTTGAATGAGACACATTAAATTATCAGTTATGTTATGAACCTTTCGTTAAAAAATGAGTTATTTAAACGAAAGTGATACATGTGCATATAATTCAGAATGCTGAAGAAATTTCTAAAGGTAAAAGTCATCATGTAAAAAAATATTTATTTGTACGAAAAATGTTCATTATAGTTCAGTTTTCAACTTTTGTACAACATAAAATGGTCTACTAATGAAACACTGGAATGTACGCAAAGGGGTAATGGTGAACGTATGGTATCTTTGCAGATTACACTCGAAGGAAAGATGTAAAGGTACATCACTCAACGACAAACAGCAGATTCCAAACCCACGCAGGCCGAGTGCATCAATCTAAGAGAGCAACAACGAACGTTGAAAGGTACGTATAGTAACACCATATCACACGTACAACGTGGGAAACTAACTATAGCATCCGATTAAACAAGAGAAAAAGGAGTTAGTATATAAACTAAAGCAAGATTCCATCGTTCCAGGTGAGAAAATATCCCTTCGCAATCAAGAGTATCACCATCGTAGAAGGCAAGAAAAAGTAGCACCTAACCGCATGAAGTAAAACAGCATGCACATGTGCTAGAATGTATACAATAGTGACCACACAATATAGACACTTAGTCGATACAAATCGCTAACAAGAAAAGCACATGCAAAAAGTACCTGCGTAACTCAAAGCGGCGTTCCATTTTTGTATATTGCAGACACGATGAATCAGCTAGATAATGTCCTTCAAGTCTACGTGCAAGATCATCTACCGAGCGATGAAGACTGGGTGTACGCGTGGCGGAGCATGTGCTACTGGGAGGCACTAGGCCAGCGCACGTTGCACCCGGAGGTAACGTATCACTTTAATGCCATTCATCGTGTATATGATCTCTTAGAAGCATGTCAATTGGCGCAACATGTTTTAGACCTTTACGCTGTACGTATGCGCGTTTTTGAACGTTTGATTTTAGAGGTACGAAGACGATTTTATAACTTATGCCATGCGGGCAAAATTGGGGAGGGTAAATTTGACCGAAAGACGATCAACCAAATACTAGGGAAAACCGAGGGCTATGCATTTTAGGCTTCGCTACGTATGAATCCAATACCACCTCCAGTGAGGTACAGTATAGGTGTACCACCACCAGTCTGGGTCCATTCGAGTAGTGCTCCTGTATTGTGCCAAGAAATGGATGCGGTGTTAGATCCAGCCTTGAACGCGGTTGTTAGACCTTTTAGAGATGAAGTGGCTACGTAGAGGGAGGTGGAGCAGAGAAGGCGGTGTGAGGAGGAGGAGAGTATTATAAGAGACTTAGAGAATGAACTGCGAAGGGTTCAGGAGGCGGAAAAACAACGCATGTTAAACGACGTGTTGGATATGGAGGAAGATATTCTTCGTTCCGTAGAGGGTGCGCAAACGAATACGGATGCGAGAGATAGTATTACTCCTAATCAACCGCAAGAGGAAAGGGTCATCCCTTCAGGAAATGGACATTCAAAGGATCCTGCTCCTATTGCGAACACAGGAAATCAAGTTGAAGGTAATGGTTCATGTCCGGCCGAAGAGTAGACAGAAGCTCAACGCTACGACCGGGCATACCAAATTCCCGTGCATGCAGGCACGTCAGCTGATGAAGATCAGTTTGACCAGATAGAGCGTAAAATAGAAAAAAACATAAGAAAAAGTACCAGTCCCGGAATGGGAAACGTTTCTTCCCCCCAACCTCCAACATGCAAGGTACCGGAACGCAAGCAAAAGGTAACTTACGCATCATATCGAGACAACGCCGAAGGTATCCCAACTTTGGTATGGAAGGGAGATATATTGCAATTGACCCTGAAGGGGCCAATGTTGCTGATCCAGAGAACTAAGTGAATGAAATTTTCGAATTCGCTTTGGCTAACATCTTCCCTGATGTTCGAGCAGAGGCGTAGGATAGTCTAACGATTGAGAGTACAGCCTCAACCATCGATCGACCGATGTACGTAGGCTGGCGGAAACGGGATGAACTCAACCCAACTGTAATTTTATCAGCCATAGAAAACGTACTGAACTCGAATGAGACATTCCTATTCGGCGATGTGGTGATAAAGCTACACTGGGTTGATGTGCGAAAGGGAATGGGAAAAGCAACTCGACGACGGCAACACGAAAACTGCGTTCCTCTCTAAGTATACCATGTCACCTCCAAAGTCGGTGCTATGCTTCCCACAGGCATTGGCTATGGCGAAGGCCCGAGCGAAGAATGAAAAGAGCAAGGTAGATAATATGAAAAAAGGACAAAAGGACCAGCGTTCTGGAGAGGTGAAGCGCAAAGTCTGTCCGAAGCAGCAGGGATTGATGTGGAGGAATGAGGCCAGTTTCGACGTACCGTATGCGTAGCGCACAATGCCTCCAGATATGACAGCATACTGGCGGCTCGAACAGCGCTAGAGGAGCAAGGACTGGGCAAAGATGTTCAAATGATTGCCCAGGGTAACAAACTTATAGAAATGACGTTGGGTAAGCAAGTGGTCCTTCGGGACACCTATGCCTACATGGGTGTTAAACTCGCGAGTCTCCCGAAAACCCTAGGGTTGGATACCAATCTCCGAGAAGGTGAATTCCAGTACCTTTTCAACACGGTGGAAAACCAGAATTATAAAGGTCAAATCCCACCCTTCGCAATGTTCGACGCGGAGGGTCGTAGCAACGAGGAGTACGTTGCATAAAAGCAATGGGATGACGAGTCAGTCAGGACGACGACTAAACCTTCAACATGCCACAAGAGTTACTGGCGTATTGTAAAAACGACGTCGCAAACTTGAGCGTTGCGGTTATAAAGTTTTCTAATATTATCGAAAAGCGAACGAATGGGATATAGTGCTTCCTAGTATCCTCTACAATTGCCAGCTGGCTATGCGCGTGTTTCGCACACTACACATACTGAAGACATCATACCTGTGATCTCTCCATTAGGCTACCAGAAACGAGAACGCCAAAGTAAGAAAGCTCTTAAGTGGCTAACACACATGTCCCGGGTGCATAAACGCAAAATTATACACGCAGCAAATGGTGGAGAAGTCCATGCAGGCCCGTATAAATTAGACGAGTATGCTGAAGATGGGTTAGAAATCTATGCTTATGAATTTGTAGGTTTCCTCTGGCATGCGTGCCCACGTACGTACCCAAACCTTAGGTACGAACCCTTTGGAGAAGGAGAAAGCCTGGAAAAACGTTTCGCGCGTTGGAACAATAAAAACAGCACCTACAACGATTAGGGTTTAAGGTCACTGAAATTTGGGAATGCGGCTGGGACGAGTTTGTCAAGCGTGACAGTGCCATCCAGGATTTTATCCGAACCGAATGCGCTGACTTGGAGGCAGACCTTGTACTCAAACACGATTTCAAGGGTGACAGAACAGAAGTATTTCGGTCGCTGAACACCTGTAGCGATTCAGAACGGCTATGGTTCCTCGATGTAATATCAGTTTACCCATGGGTTATGGCTCGCAAACCCTTGCCCGTGAGTCACCCACGGATTTCTTCAAGTTGAAGAATAGCGAGGGACTATATAAATGTTCCGTGGAACCCTAAACATCCCTTCCCTTCCACGTTCTTCCCTATACGTGCAACGGTAAACTTATGTTTGGACTATTTCGCACGTGTATGGAAGATCACAATAATGGGGAATGTGAGCGGGACGTTTGCAACCCTAAATTGAAAAAAGCCGTATAACGTGGATATAAAATCGAAAAGATCCACGAGGTATGGCAATACGATATGCAAGGACTGTTTAAGGACTACGTAAATCGCTCTGACGATAAAAGAGGAAGCAAGTGGCTTTCCCCCAGAGTGCGGTACAGCAGATCAAAACGGGAATACATACGGCAGTATGAAGCAAAAAAAATTGAAATATGAAAAAAACGAGTTCAATCCCGGTCTGAGGTGGATATCCAAAATCTTTCTAAGTTCACCCTTCGGCACATTCAGGCAGCGAACCGATCTGCCTCAAACAAACATAGTAAAAGATAGCCAGTAATTATTAAACGACCCTTGTTGTCGCATGAAAGGACGTGAAGAATGATAAAACGCTTGTCGCATTTTCCAACGTAACCCTATCTGCCTTTATATCATCATGGGCACGAGTAAGATTGTATGAACTGATTTAGGATGTAGACTACAATAGAGTCCTGTACGTAGATACAGATTCAATCATGTTCATTGTAAAGAAAGGTGAAAGACCCTTGCTGATCACCAGAAATTTCCCCGGGGAACTCACCGATAAAATAACTAGCGGGTGGGAAATGTTCCGGTTCATTGGGTTGGGACCGAAAAATTACGCGTACCTGATACCCAATCTGGCAACTGGAGAAGTGAAGGAAATTATAAAAATTCGTGGAATCAACCTCAACTTTCTAACACGGAAAGAAATTGACTTTCAACATTTTTATGATCTTATAATTAAAAAGATCGAACACAAAATTAGTTTCCCGAATAATATCCAGAGGAAACCAGGGTTTATCATCGTTTCAAGAAAAGACTACAAGACACACAAAATGAAGACCAGTAAACGTCGACTGGTCATACGAGACGTAACCTTAATAGAGTATAAGACCCTACCCTATGGGTACAGACGTGACTAAAGGACAGACCTGTGTGTGTGTAGTTAATTTTTTAATTCTGTAAATATATACATAAGTACGGATGACTGTGCTGATAGGGAGTCTTTGTCGGGTGCATGATAATATATAACGGAAATGTACTATAGCATTCCGTTAGTAGCAAGCGACATGTTGCCACTTCAACGCCCAGCAACGGTCCTAATTGAAGGCCGTTCGAGGGCCGGTAAGTCCTGCTTTGTCAACAAATTACTCAAACAAATTACAGTAAAGTTTAATGAAATCGTTTGGTGCTACGAGGGGGCAGTACCAAACGTAACAGTACCGAATATTAAATTTCACCATGGAATTCCGGATATGGAAACGTTCAACATTCAACGCAATTCACTAATTATTATCGATTATCTCATGAGTGAAAGAAACCAAGACATTGCGAATCTTTTTAGGAAATATTCATATCCCAAAAGTTTAACTGTAAACTTTATTGCTCAGAACTTATACCCAAAAGGGAAACATGCACGTGATATTTAATTAAACTTACATTATCTCGTGTTGTTCAAAAACTCACGTGATAAATTACAATTCGAATACCTTGTAAGCAAATTGTGCCGAAACACAGCAAGGGTGTTGTAGAAGTATTTTAAAAAGCCACCGAGAAACCACATATTTACCTCATGTTCGATTTAACGGAACAAACACCCGATGTGATGTGACCAAGTACAAATATATTTCCAGATGAAACCATGTATGTATACGCACATGTAAAAGACATGCATACCCCCATTACGATCAGTCGACAATAAGATGTCAAGCCTAAAGCATTACCGGAGTGAGCTCCGTGCACTTTGCAAATTAAAAGACAAGCAACGGAATCTTATCGTACAAAAAGCATCTGGAGGACTCATACGTACCATTGCATAGGTGGCTAAAAACACAATAAATTGCAACATTCGCTTGTCTCCACGAAAGAAGCAACGTCTATGTCGGTACAAGAAGACTCTACGTGCCCTCTCCCTTGCAAAGAGTAGTATAAAACGACGACGACTACTTCTACAGAAAGGCGGTGCATTACTTCCGTTACTATTAGCACCATTCGTAAGCGCAGTTGCGGGAAGTCTGTTTAACCGATAGTATGGCATCGTCACAATTTCAAGAAATGCTCCTGGTGCCTGACCAGGCATCAGGACAAATGGCATCAACCGTAATATCTACTGAATCACATAAGCACGTTTAGATCATGAAATGCAAAACATTACAACGGACTGATATTACACCGGAGGAAAAATTGAAAATGCATCAACAAGCCTTGCACAGGCACTTGCAACATACCGAACAAGCACATAAACTAATCGAATTACCCCTACTGAATTCGGACCCGTCGGCAGGCTCAGCAACTCTAAACCCATTATTCCGATTAATTCTCGATTCTGTTCCAAAAACACTAAGTCGTAGAACAGGTGTCTTATTAAACTTAATGCAGGCAACCAAACGAATCAGTTGGGATTCACCAGGTGTGGTAAGCATAGATCGAAATATCGTTCCAGGGTTGAAAATAATTGATCTCGTTAATGAGGTTGTAAGGAAACATACCTCTCGTCATCCCATTGGTATTCAGGCATTCAAGCAAGTCCTCCAGGAAATCAATATTCCGAGAGAACTAGTTAGTTTTCAGTCTGGGGCGGGGGCAGTGCACATTTGGAAAGTAGGGAAACAGAAAAAAACACACTTCCTTAAAGGCAAAGAAGGTCAGAGCCATGTCAGAGAAACGGAATACCATATTTCGAAACTTTAAATTTTATAAAATTTAACCATGTCCCTATACAAAGTGTATTATACCTATAATGAGCGAGTGTCTCTAGGAAGTATAGAAAAACTCGAACGGAAAACCGGCAAATCCGCAAGAACCATTAAGAAATAGTAAGCATCACACGAGGCATATACATTACACGCACCTGTACGTAAAACCTTTCCTCGAAAACAATATTATGTGAGTGGATCTAATGAATTACTGCAAATGGATTCAGCGGATATGCAGAATGTGGCAAAGTATAATGATGGGTACATATACATATTATTTTCAATTGATATGTTTTCACTCTATGCGACTTGTATTCCTGTTAAAAATAAAACGGGACCTGTGCTAGCGGAAGCCATTACATACATTCTAAAAACGCTCGAACTTCCGTTAGCACATTGTCAAATGGATCTGGGTAGGGATTTCAACAACCAACACGTGAGACGGGTATTTGACAAGTATGAGGTGAATCATTATAGTGTACATTCGGATATGAAAGCGGGTCTTGCCGAGCGATTTATTAGCACACTCAAGGAGAAAATCTACAAATACTTTATGGCGGAAAATACGTACCGGTACATTGATGACCTGGACAAACTCGTACATAGATATAACCACACATCACATTCCACAATTAAAATGTCACCTAGTGATGTTAGTAATGCTAATATCAATCATGTATAGTACACACTTTACGGCACTAAACAAAAACTGAAACCAGTATGTAGGTTTCAGTCGGAGGAGTACGTATGGCTTAGTAAATATAAACAAGAACTCGAAAAGGAATACGTATCCAAACGGTCTCGTGAAATCTTTATTGTAGATAAATACAAAAAAGGTACACCGGTCACATAAAATCAACGACTAAATGCGGACCCCATCAAAGGAAGTTTCTACACCCAGGAACTGCAAAAGGTCCTTTTAGGCAAGCGAACAACGTAACTTATCGAAAAAGTGTTGAAACGGAGAAACGGCCGGGTCTATGTGAAATGGTTAGGGTATGGGCCAAGTATGAATAGCTGGGTACGCAGACAGTCTGTTCAGTCAGCAGCATGACGTCATCCACTCAAGCGGATGATTTTTGTGTAACCTTAGCGTCCAATGCAAGTACACATGTATTTAATAATACCACAGAGTCCTATACAACCAAACTCGTACAACCCACCCATCTCACAGGAGATTGGGTGGTTGGGATAACCAGTGTACATATCCCCTGTAGTTTTTATAATCTTCCCCACGACGAGGAAATCATTATTCAAACGCAAGAAAAAATGGAAAGCAATATAATATTAAATTTCCACCTGGGTTCTACGATTCCGTGCCAGTATTGTTGGAAAGTATTAAACAAACACTAAAGGCAGAAGAGCGGGAGGCAAAATAAATGAGGCACTGAAGGAGGCAAAATAAATGAGGAAAACGAACGTCTGTGCGTAGCACTTGAAGGGTTACTCAAGGTCACTGTAATGAACAAACAACTAGAAGTGGAACTAGGGCCCGACGATGAACATGACGTGGACAATGTCGGTGATGATCCGCACATTTCGAACGCGGACATTGAAAATGCAATCGATGATGACTACGCATGTTGCATTATGATTTTACACGGAATCGGGTATTCATTAAAAAGACGATATCCTAAACGACATTACGTCATTAGCATGACACCGGGACTACAAAACCTCCTTGGATTCAGCCAAAATCTAAACGTTGAGAATCACATCACTATTTTCCGCATAGTCGTCGTAGACGATCAAACGTCAAACCGCAACCGTATATGGAGAGGTTAATTCGTAAAATCACTGTGCACGCGTACCAGTACGAGTAAATCCACTCGTATACGTTTAATCGTCGCCATTACGTAAAGGAGGAAAAAAATATTTCGATACGCTCCACGTAGACTTAAAACATAAACGTGGTCAAAAATGCCATTCAAATTTGGATCGTCAAGCATTACGCTACACTTTAAACTTAACGCATGATATCCGAAAGTACCGACGATAGTTTCTACATTACACCCAGTTGGAATGCAAGTACACAAACGTATACCAAGAATGCTCCAACATATTTCCGTAACATCCTCAATCATCATATACACCTCAATGATCCCTCGTGGACGGTTGAACTGAGTGAACTACACATACCACTTACATGTCAAAATGTTATCGACAGGAAAAATATATATTGGTTCGATATAAAGGATGGTACCTAGGTAAAACACCGTATTACACCTGGATATTATTCCACCATCCAACAACTAATGGACGAGATGAATAATATTACACCATGGATACAATTCTCCTATGCGAATACGGTCCAGGTCACAACGACCGATAATATACAGGCGATACGTTTATCCCCCATGTTGGCATTGCAATTAGGATTCGAACCTACCGTAAACATCCTAAGGAAGGTACCATACAGAAACAACCCTATCTGAGTATTGGGTATCCGCAAAGGTGTTTGTGTATACAGACGTGATTCAGCCACAAAATGTACGATTTCATTAGTATCGAAATCCTACTAAAAAACCATGCCGGACGTGATTTACCATTCGCATCCGGAACGTTGACGGTGACACTTTACACGTCTCTCGAAATGAAAGTAGCTGTACATCGTGGACGTGGAATCCCATATTTTGCAGGAACTGTACATCAACGGGGTCAAGGTATCGGAAGTCTATTCCGTGGTCTGTTTCGATTTGCAATGCCATTCATCAAACAGGGTGCCAAGGCCGTTGGACGACAGGCATTACAGAGACGACTCCAAGTCGCTGGGGATGTATTAGAAAATCGACCCGTTAAGGAATCTTACACCGGGTAGTAAAGAGTGCTGTACCAATGGGTTTGATTTGGTATCTGTACCCATGACGCAAACAGCCATTGAATCATCACGAATGGTGGAATACAGACCCATATCCACGCACTTCCGGAGGATATCTGTCCAGCATACATTTACTTCTACGTAAAATGTAAAATTCAAACCGCCGCTGGGGTTAATCTGGCCGTAGCCGCAGCTGGTCCACCTCCTGTTGCGGGTGATATTGCGGTTGCACCCGTTAACAATTTCCTGCATTCATTGTCTTTACAAGTGGATATTTCCCTCCATGATAAGGTTATTTCATCTTCATCAGGAACGTATCCGTCCCGGGACTACCTGGAAACTGTACTCACCTATTCAGGGGATGCTTCCAATACACGCCTCATCAGTGCCTTATGGTATAAAGATACTGCTGGTCAATTTAATACGTTAGGTAATGCCAATACAGGTTTTCATTAACGTACTATCTATGTTACAGGGAGCGCTCAGTTTGAAATGATGGGTCGATTGAATACGGATATTGCCAACATTGACCTATACTACCTAATAAAGTATCTCTGCGGGTAAACTCCATCGCAGTAAAGATGATTTCTGTCTCATGGGTGCTGCCGATTCTAATTATAGAGTTCACCTGGATCAAGTCATACTGTATGCCCGTCTTATGAATATATATCAGCGGATTTGGCACTTCAGTTAAATAGTTACGCTTAAAAACACAGCTAAACTACCATTGACACGTGTTGAGACTCGTGTCCATACCATCTCACAAAACGTATTAACATACACTATCGCTAATGTCTTCTTGGGGAAGGTACCCAAAGGTCTTGTGATTGGTTTCCTCGCAAATACTGCATTCAATGGTCAATACAATGAGAATCCCTTCCAGTTCCAACACTTTAAT
>JAGDQP010037357.1:1399-18657 GCA_022664845.1 Lepisma saccharinum | reverse complement strand
ATATTTCGTGCCTATTTTTAACATTTAGAGCCTATATTTGAAATATTTAATGCCAATTTTTAAATATTTAGTGTCTATTTTTTTATATTTAGTGCTTATTTTTTTAAAAAAAATATTTAGTGCCTACATTTAAATATTTAGAGGCTAATTTTGAGAATTACTGCCTAAGTTCGAGATATGTAGTATTTATTTGGATACATTTAGTTCCTATTTCTGACATTTGTAGTGGTTATATTTAAATATTTAGTGCCTATTTATGCGATACTTAGTGCCTAAACACCTAGGTTCTACCTGTCAGCTGCTTTTTCAAATTATTTAATTAGTAAGGAAACCAATATTACAGAACTGAACAAATAAATCATTTAAATCGTTAAATGTGATCGTTTGTAACGAGGTCGCACTTAAATGTACAATCAAATATCCACCCTTTCTGTTCGAAAAGGTTGAACTCGAAACATTTCCTAGAATTCTCAAAGTAGCAGGTGGGCCATCCATTTTCCACTGGACTACACAACATCCGTGCGGGTGTAGTCCAACATTTATATCTGTTGAACTTCGAATCCTAACCAGAGGGATATAAAGTAGTAGCAAAAAGAAGTAGGGGAAGGTGGGGCAGCAACGGGCATACAGAACAGAACAAACATTGGGAAAACTTCTGTACCATTGGATAATTTATTGACAGGCCACGCCCCCGTAAAAGGAGTCAATTATTCATGACCATTACTTACATAAGGGAGGGGTCATTTTCAAAAGTCCTGTAGTGCAAATATGTGTCGTGGAAAAGCAATGTATCATTTAAAACCGAAAAGGAAGGCACACTACCACCCGGAACTGGCCATTTGATCTCAATTCACATGCATTTTGCAAACGCGATCGTCTCTCGGCTGGAGACGATGGAATCTTGTCTGTGTGAGCGTGTACGTGTGTGAGAATACGCGCATGTGTTTGAGTCGACGAGGCAAAAAGAGACAAATAGAAAAAAAAAGTATCTTGCACAGTGTATTGAAAGAAAGATAAAAGAAGCTGTATGGGGAGAAAAAAAACAACTTCACGAATAATTTAAAAGAAGTCATTTTCCAACCCTGAATTTCATTTCGGAAAACTGTTTGAATGGGGGGAAAAGATGATGATTTGGCTAAACGTTTTAAACATGAAAAGAAAAATGATCATGTTGCTTTCATAACTGAAGTATAGGGTGAGTAAAAATTTACGACTTCTTGCTCTCATAACTATGAGTACGCGACAGCATACTCCATGGTCTATATAGTCACCGTTCGTTACTCTCGTTTTAGGTTCACTTCCTCTTCTGCTCACTTCATTCTCACAAACTCACGGCCACACTTATTTAAGCTCGCAAATTCTCGCTCACGTTCATTTGAAGTTCATCGACTCTAATGTTCACACGAGCTTCAAGCTCAAACGATTCTCTCTCATTGGCGTTCACACTTCAAATGCGAAAACTCATCATGCTCATTCGAACTGAATCTCATCTTGTGCTCACAAACTCACATTGACATTCATATAAAGTTCATGAATTCACATAATTGAACTCATTTCAAACTTCCAAACTCACACTGATTCGCACTCAAGCTCATCTAAAGCTCACGAACTCACACTCTCACTCGTGTAAACGTCACAAATTCATCAATTCACGATTTACAAACTCACACTGATTTGCCCACAAAATGCCTCAAGCTCTCAAAACCACATACACTTTTATTCAAGGCTCACGTATACGCAAGAGCTCCCTTCAAGCTACAAATTCATAGATTCGTTCTCAAACTCAAGGTAAGCTCGCAATACCTGTTGTTTGCTTATATGTATGAATGTGCAAATATACGGGGATATAGGTGAGCAAATGCGAATGAAATTACCAGATTAATGTCAATAGAAAATGATACTAGGCCTCTTAAATGCATATCTGCTGCATCAGATGGAAATATAAACTATCAGTACCGCCAACAAGTACCGAAATATGAGTGATCAAGAATGCCGAAATGGTACTACCAAGAGAGTACCTGGTTGTTCTCTTCCCTCACAGATAAATATAAAATGTTTTTTTTTTAATATCAACTTTTTATTTTCATTGAAAATGTTGTAGGTTAACTTGACTAGTTAGGGATGAACACTGAATTCGTAGAAACTGACCAAATGTTTAAAACCTCAAAATTTTCACAATGTGACGACACTTAACCATTCCCAGATAGCTTGACAGCTTTCAACAAGGTTGGTTGTCAGTCACTTGCTTTGAGTTTGTCAAGTTTGAAATTGTGTTGAACTTAAACAAAACAAACTCAATGTAAGTGGCTTGGTTGTTATAACTAACCTGATTCAAGATTGTTGAAACAAGCAGCTACGCGAGGAAGCTTGTCAAACTTGAAACTGATTTGAATTTTATCTCGTTGTACTTCTGGTCTCTGTGCGTTTAAGTCCCTTCACAGGCTAGGACTGTTTCATCGTAATCTATCATCGCCTCTTGTGATCTGATGAACTACGTATAAAGACGACAACGTTTTTTTTTTTTTTTAAGAAGTGCATTTATGTGTCTTGTTCTGTCAGGCTTATTTCAACACTGAATCTTGTAAATTAGACTGTTTGATTCAATTTTGTTTAATCCTTTGTAGCTTGACCTGCTAAGGTTGCAGCAAGTTATCCCGCTTGATTGACTTTTGAGTTTAGTCAAAATTGCGATCATTCATCCAATCACGAGAGAATGAATACACTGTACATCTGTATGGAATATTGGTGGGAATCTCCATACTATAAAACTTTGAAACACAGAAATATTTTTGTGCGGCCATTTCTTTTTATGAATCTAATCCCACAATACGGTACTATGCTCTCGAATAAAATTATATCGACCTCGTTAAAGCAATTTCTTTTCATCTGGATGATAATGTAGTATAATGCCGATCATTTAGATTCAACTATTGAACCACACGTGTACTAACATTTTGCAAATGTGCCACAAGACATAAATCGTGTTCACACTGGTGAATCCTTCTACATATTCACACAAATATAACAGACTTAACACTTGCCAATATTCTATTGCGCAATGAATAGTGTTTCATGTAAGCTATGAATACTTTTATGTTGTTGTCTTCTTTCACTAGACGTTCAACTCATGAATTCAACTTAACATGCATTAGAGAAAGAAAGAATGTTATTCATCTGCAATAAGACAATTTTTGCATTGTCCTATATTGCCATTATTGGCACAGATACAGATTGTTAATCCGTTATCATTAAATTAAGCACGACTCGACCTTTGGTTCTGGCTTTGACTGACTTAACAAATGTTATACGCCATTGCCATTGGTTAATGGCTTATCTAGGCAATTCTTAACTGCAATTAAACGTTTTATAATGTTTCCAGTGACGTAAGGTGACTTCAAAGTCGAACAGATTTAGTTAAACCCAAGAAAATAAGTAATTTTTAATAGTAATTTGCTTTAGTAATTGTGATAAGTCCGCTGTAAAAGAAGAAAAGGTAAGGTAAGGGGGAAAAGGTTAATGAAATAAAGTGAAAGGACTTTATATAGTGTGAAGTAGTAGCGTAACTCGAGTCTTGGCGGGCCCCTTGCAAGGAACTTTATAGGGCAACCTCTAACAGCGTCTTTCACATTCAATTTCAGCAAATTCTTGCCGTCTGTAAAAATACATACATACGGTGTTGCCAATTTAGTGACAAAGTCGTTTAAACTAGCTATTTTCAATACTTATAGCTACCAATATGCTCTAACTAACTAACTCTATGGCTTATGGAACTCGCAAGTTCATCGCCGCAGTAACAAACGTTCGCCATTGGATTCACTTTTCTATAATATGCATAGGGTTTTGACTACTTTTTTAATCATGCCCGAGCGACAAACACGCCTAATTTTTACATTGGTCAGATAGGGTTTTAGCTACTTTTAGAGTGCTATTTAGCTATTTTCATGTGATTATTGTTGGCAACACTGACACCAACTGTGCAGAACAATGCTGCCAGATTCATAAACCGGAGATTCTTTCCAGACTGTGAAAAATCCCGTCCAGGCATAAAAATTACTTCACTTATAAATGGCGCCTGTAGGGAGGACCCCAGCAACGCAGGATCTCGCGGTGTTGTTGCTATGGCCCTGGTGTAAATGGACACTTACATTCATAAAAATTAATCGATGAAACGTATTTACCCGCGAAAAGTTACGGGATGATGCAACACTGAAATAATATACAGGGTGTTTACAAAAGAAGGTCACAAATTGAAGGGTAAATTCTTTAGACCGAAACAAGAATAATTCATTTTTGGTACCTTTTCTTTGCGTCCAAGGATGAAGGGCAGTCGGCTCCCCTACCACTTGCTGTATACTAAACATTAACACCAACCGCCAGAAAGATTCCGACAATAAAGTTTCTTCGGCGTTGCCACGATTTCTCAAAGCAGATGTCAAAAGCACAGCTGGTCACATTTTTTCCCACGTCCGGTCAACCCTTCCTCGGTTGAATGCTTATGTACTTCAACGATCCCAGAGGGAAAAAAGGGGGAAATGAAGAGAAGACTATTGAAAAAAGAAGTGGCAACGTTTGGATAGAAAATCACAGAAGACTGCACAAGGATCCTCCAGATCGTTGTGGCTTAAACATGAACGTGGGAAGAGAAAAGGTATTCTTGTTATGGACTCAAAAATATCTAAAAATTGTTAATTTTGGGACTTGTACTTTTTTTGTTTCATCGAACCAATTTATTCTTATCACTGTTTCCCCTCTTTGAGGTGAGTTCGCACGCCCTAAATAAAATAATTAACGAAATAAATGTTATAGCCCAAAAGAATTGTATTCAAAAGTACATTCCAAGCAGAACGCGCCTAGCAATTTTTTTTTCTTTTTAAAGAATATACCAAAGCGATTAAAAAGGGGGTTGCGTAGTATATATTATAAAGAATATCACTGACTTCCAGGTTCACGATTTGGAAAAGTGTAGGATCTTATTATAATTCATACGATTCATCCAACCTCTTACAAAATCATTTTCGCCGTTAGCATTTATTTCTCTTGATTATGCAACAAACAAACACTGAGTTTTTCTTCTTTCTCGTACGCTTGCCACAATCCCACAAATGAACAAGACAAGAAATTACAATCCACATCGTCTTCCAGTTCTTGGACAACCCTGGTCTGTTGTTTTCATAAGATTCCACGTGTGTAGCCCTGTCACGTTGCAGCAGAGCGAAAGCAGAAAAAAGAAAAGAGACGGGAAACTGGCAAAGATTTGAAACGAAGCAAAAGCAAGCGAGTGAGGAAAAAGCAAGCAAACGTTCATTCGGCTGGAGTCGACAACGGTCGACCCGATGGCAATTCAAGCACGAAGGAAGAAGGAAAATAGTGGACTAAGCTGGAAGGCCATATACACTTGGGCTTTTTTGGGTTGGATTTCTTCCTTCTGCCAATTGAAGAACAGAGTGAACAGACCAACTCAAGTGAAGTCCGCACATTCTAGAGGACATTCCAGGACGGTTTACTTCAACGTTCCAAGGAAAAGAAATGGGAACACATTTTGTATCGCTCACTCTATCTTCCTCTATTATTTTATGAGAGGCTCCCAAACAAATATCTTTCCGATGGATGAGAAGTTTCGCTCGTAGCCTTCTAATCATGTAATCCAGGGTTCGGTTCCTGTCCTGGTGCGGACACACCGTCGAAGTGGTTTGGAATCCACCTTAAATTGTTTGTATCAACCTACAGACCTCAACCCCATTTAATTACAGGCAAAGGCAAACCACAAAAGGTTCACCGTTTCTGTAGACCTGCCTTCCGAATCGCCAAACAACAAGAATATATCTGACATGAAGATAGAAATAAATGCTAAACATTTTGTATTTTCGATTGAGTCTACATTCCCGGAATCAAAATCATGTTTACTGCTATTGCTGCTACACTGTTAATAATATCAAAAGGATATACTGTAGGATACACTGTTTATAGGATTTCTACAAGAAAATACGAAATAAGCACTATAGAACGCTGGAATTATTTTAGGAATCTGGCATTTTAAAAATAAAAATAGATAGCGAACTATTTACAATTCAAGTATAATCAAATTTCACAGATCTATTGCAGACACATTTTGAGTAAGGTACAGGTTCCAAGATCAAAACCAATGTCGTTTAGAGCTACTTTTAATAACAGATAGCTAATGCTCTAACTTGAATACACTTTACAGATGTATATGAACTTATTAAGTGAGTGGCACCATTTAAACAGTCGTCATTTTGTATTAAGTTGGTAGATTAATATTTCATTTTTCAGCTACTATCTAAAATACATCCACACTAGCTGAACGATTAAAATCTCGTAGCCCAAAGAATTCAAGGCTTAGCTACCCCATATTCAGCGTATACTTGATTCGAAAAGTAAATACAATGACCGTTAGCAACACTGAACAAAGCAAAATTACTCCAATAATACAGCAAACGTAGGAACTAATGTGGCATAAATCTACAACAATTCATTACAACCAAAACAGGTATAAATAACTACCAAAGTTGTTGAAACTTTGGTATAAAACATAATGTAATGTATCTTTCAGAACGATGAAATGACCCAGCTTCTGTAGTTCGGTAGTGACCGTAGAAACGTTTGGTGCACTTGGGGGACACATATGGTTTAATCCACCAGTAGCAGTATATAGGAAATTACACAAGTATGTTAGGTTAAGTAAGGACATTATAAACTCATATTACTACACAAAGGAAGTGTCAACCATAGCGGATACATTGAAAAGTCATCTGGCTGGTTAAACTGTAAGAGAAACCCTCAGGAAATATTGCCCGTATAGAAAGAGTATTTGATGCAATTCAGAGTCATATAAGCAATTCGAATCAAGGATTTTTCCCGCTTGGCTGCGAGGCCAACACGCTTCTATTAAACTCTTGCGATGATTGTCCTATTTTGACTTCATTATATACACAGAAAAATTCTAACTAATCGCATTTCTTCCTGTAACATACACGCACATAATGTTGTAATTTCCTCCCAGTCTTGGTGAGACTGATGCTATCTTGACGGAACTTCTAATTTCCCGGCAACCAAGGTCAATTTTTTTTATTCTTCATCTCTCTTTCTACTGTCCTCTGTATGTCTGTGTGCGAATTGTGTGGCTCTACTAGTCCTAAGCTCTGCTTCTAACATAAAGAAGTTACGTCATTTGTGTTAGATACAAGTCTCTTCTATCTTTTAACCTTCAAAGTCAAGCATGCAAAGTTATTGTGCACAAATAAAATGAAATATATCTCTTTTGAACTTGGTTGTGGTTTGCTACATAATTTTCCTACTTCATTTTAAAATAAAATTGTTTCTTCTCTGTTTTGGATTTTGATTTTTTGGTCAGGGACGCATACACCATTCTAGAAATTCAACTTTATTAAGGAAACATTAATCGCCGTTAGGATTTCTTAGTTCACCAGTTGGACCACAAGATAGAACACCGGCAGCATGTAAACGAAACACGATGTGCATATTGTCAACAAGATTTTCAGGTCCCTCCAGTAGCGTAACTAAAGGTGTGCGGGTCTCCTCGTAACAAATCAGGATGGCCCCCGCAAAGTACTGAACTTCGAAACTAAGCTTCGTAAGTAGGCCCCATTTCAACAGACGGCCCCCCGCATTGCGGACCTGCGGGCCCGTTAGTTACGAGAGTGGGTCTTTGGTAGAAACACTATTTTGTATTAAGAAATGAATGGTTTAATAGAATTATTGACGATTTGAACAAAGTTATATCCACAATCAAGTCCATTGATTTCACTAAAATCACTCCATTTTTACATTCTTTTGTTTAGTTCAGAATGTTTCATGTCCTCAAATCTTGCCCGACGTCCTACAATGATAAAAACTTGCACAGCGACGTAAGTCGAGTGACTACGAAATATGAAAAAATATGGACTTAATTATCCTAAAATAAATACCAGTCTGCAACTGTTGCGTTGACTAGTTGCAGAACACTTTAGGATTTGGGTCACAAAACAATAGCTTGAGAAAATGTATCCAAACACGGAAATAACTCGAAAAAAAATAATAACAAACTTTTTAAAGACTTACTTTTCTTAAACAATTTGTACTAAAAAGTAAAAATATAATAATTTTGTTTATGCATGTCTAAAAAAAGCATTGGGCGCGCTAATTCAAGAATTTATAAGCGACTGTATATGAGCTTTTTAGTCATGCATAAACAACATTATTTTTTACTTTTTAGTACGAATTGTTTAAGAAAAGTATGTCTTTATTTTTATTTTTTTCTAATCACTACTTGCTTTCCTTTTTAATGCAAAGTATCAGGTGGAGATATGGATATGATTCTTATGCCGAATACGAACGCATACCGCAAGTTTAATATGGAGTTCAATTAAAGCCATGGTATGCAAAATAGCACAAGTCCACTAGTTGGCACCTTATATATCACTGAAATTCTCAAGAAGGTTCTGATAAGATGTGAAATAACATATTTGTGTGTGTGTGTGTCTCTTACTACTTTAAAAAATGTACAACTTTTTGCTAATTTTTAATTTTGTAACCACACAAAAATTTTAATTTTCTCAAGAACACTGGTTTTTTTTTGTTTTTTTTTTCATCTCATGGCTTCAATTTTCGTCAAATGTCAGGAGTTCCGAAGGGTAATGAGTTTCATTCTAAAATAAAAATTAATTTCAATTTTGAATTCCAAGATGCCGGAGGTCCAAAATGGCTTCAATTTTGTAACTCTGAATTCCAAGATGGCAGAGATTTTTTTTTTTTATAAAAAAATATATAATTAAAACTGTATACATGAAAAAATCCCGATCTCTTTTATCAGTTTATTTGAATACAAACATTAACATATAATGATGAAAGAAGACTTTCGAAATTTGGATTAGGAAAGGAGAATAAGCCAAATGTACCGAACACGTAATGGGGGTGTACTCCTAAAGAAGGGGAAAGAAAAGTGCTACAGGAGCTTGTTGGGGAAATATTGTGGCCTGAGCTTGGCATGGTGTATTCATGTTTGGATTTAGAGAGAAGAAGCCTGCTTCGATGGGTTTTCACAAGCGAGTCTCCTAAGGAAACCCATAATGAAATGTACTGCTCGGGTCGAGGCAATAGTGCGTTTCTGGTCGTTGTACTGCGTATAATGCGTACAGTTTTGAAAATTATGTAAAATGTTGAGAAATACAAAATGAAGGAAAGGGGAGTAAATATTTATAAGTACGAACAAACAAGAAATAAAGTTGTTTCAAAAAGAAGATAAAAAATATCTTTATCGAAACCGGGCTTTCAAGTTAGCTAACAGGTTACCATTACGCCAAACCGAGAGCTAGTTCCATGCCCTATGTTACAGAAATATATCCATTATGTAGCTCAGGAGATTACTATGGATGTTTTTTTCCCAATTTGATATTGTTATTGCCAATTTAGCCACAACTCTTACAACGAACATGGTACATGATGTTTTTAGCATTGCAAGGGAAAATGAAGGTTAGTTCAAACTTGAAATAAACTTGCGTTTACCATACTACTACTATTACTACTACTACTACTACAAAGCTACAACTACTGATGATGGTAGACCCAGAAGGAGATGAACATGTTTTTTAAAGATAAAACAATAAAGATCTTTCCCTTAAAAAAAAAATGTTGCTCCATCTCTAAATTATTGACCTATATATAGCAGGTAGTTGAATCATTGAATAAGGTTTCATCCCACATATTTTAAACACTGATACCCTACATCCCCCCTGCCCCCCCCCCCACACACACACACATTATTGCAGAACTTGCCGCGTGAATGGAGACTTCATTTTAAAGCTCTCCTATTGTCCTGTGACATGCACACATGCTGCTGCGAGCGACCTCACATCTCTCTCTGTTTTTTTTTTCTCGTAACTTTTTTTTTAATTGACCATGTCCAGAAGCATCAATCTGGTACATCAACCCACATAATGTCTGTTAGTTACGCATCTCTGACTCAGGCACTGAATTCTCTCACAAAACTCTCCAGCATCGTAATTTGCATGTTCGAGTCAGTGTGTAATGGGAACTCTGTTGGGATTAGAAGGAGCTACAAGGTTTTTTTGGTGGTTATATCTTGCAGACTTTAAATTTGTAGCCAATGGGAATCGTAAATGTATTCACTAAGGAAATGAATTTATTTTTTTCCTAAATTGGTACATTTTCTTTCTTTCTTTTTCGTGTAAAAAAAAAAGGAATCCTGAAATAATGAAAAAGAAAGACTTTTCTTATGTATAATAATTTTATTCCACGAGCTGCAAGTTACAATTCAAATTAACTGAAATTTGAGAGTGCAGGGTTTGTCAAAAGTATTGTAAAGAATTGAAATGTACTGACGAGTGATGATCATTTTGTCCCTGAGGCAATAACTTACGATCGAATAGCTGAAATAGTAAGATAGTTAGTTAGTTGTTCTTTAGGAGACTTTAGTGTACGAAACGTCGCATTATAAAAAATATCTACTCACGGTAAAAAAAAATCCGGTGTATCTTTTCGGGAGTGAGGGCATGTGTACCTTGGTGGTCAAAACTTTACAACATAATAATGTTTGTCCTGTGTAAATTTAATTGTGGAGCTGTTCGAGTTCCGGGTTCAAAATTGGATAAACAAACACTTTGATCGAGGTTTCACCTCCCTCTACTAACTTCAAGCGAATGTTCGAAATCGTGCATTGAATCATAAGGCCAAAGACGTGTAGGTGATGTCGAATTTCTGTGTGTCTGTTATTCATAAATTTAGCATCGTTTTATTTGTATATATTTTTTGTGGGGGAGGGTCCTTGTAGGGGATATCATGACAAATATCTTGTCAATTCTGAAGTCGTTTTGGACAGCAGAAGAGTGAAAAAGGAAGCGCACAGCAATTGACTTATAAGTCCTATGTAAGTTCCTCTTTGCTGCCATGAGAATCACCGCAAAGTTTTGTGATATGAATACAATAAGTCTCTGACATGAGTACTACTCAACGTTTGTCAGTGTGAACATGATATTCGTGCAGATTAATACATATATAAAACTCCGGTAGTCATCAGTTCACTAAATTAGAAAGAAAATTACAAAAAAAAAAATATTTGTGTGCATTCACTGCCTGAAGGTATTACGGTAAGCGTCGCACATGTAACATGAAGTGTTCATTACGAACACTCACTTATCTCTCAAATGTCCCTTCCCAATGAAGTTTCGGTCTTCCCAGCACTCTCTTTCGCTCTTGGTTACCAACCAAGACAATGGAATAGAAGAATGAGACTCATTATTCTTATAATATCGCTTGAATCGTATAATCTATGGAGTTCACTCTGTAGTATTCTGTATTCCAGAGACATCTCTTCCCATTACGGACATCTCGTTTTCAAACACTTCTTTTGTACTTCATTGTTCACAAGCATGAAGAATTTTATAATTGACTATAGCAGTACAATCAACAAACAATCGGCGAGATTAATAGGAAACTTTTGACTAACTAGTATTAGATATATATATGGTATAATCAATCAGGTTGATTAATATATTTCAATTGACACGGACTGTTATATAAACTGCAAACAATCAATGAAATAGCTATGCTGAATTTTTTTACTCGCTAGAACTGAATGAACAATTACTTAAGAGATATGAAGACTTGAATTGATAAGTAAAATTGAAAGCGATCACTGAAGTTGAGGTTGTCAAAGATATATTTTTAAAAAGTGGAGATAATACGAATAGACGTTCCAGTGTGTCATGATTTTTTTCTGTTATTAGTTTTGACAAAAATTGTGGAAAATTATTATATGCAAATTATGATATTATGAATGAGAGGTACTGACTGTATTGCATATTGATTTCACATTGTCCGTCTTGTTTGTCTGTCTGTCAGTTCGTCTTTAACACAGTGTAACACCTCAGCCAAAGCAAAAAATAGAGAAACTAACCTCAAATTTGGGTTCAGAGACTACAAATCATCCGGTTGTTTTAATCCATGATACAGTTACAACCTTCTCTTACGGCAGTTATGCACACAATATGCACTCAGTCTGAACGTTGTCATTGCATCCGCCTTAAGTCCGCACTATAAGTTCTGTCAGGGTTTCCGCCAGGATTTTCAGTTTGGGGTGGTGTAAAGTCAAAATTGGGAGGGTGTAAGTGAAGTTTTGTACGGTTTCTATCGAGTTTTCACAGCAAAAAAATTCAAAATTGGGGGGGGGGGCTCGTCGAGACTTTGGGGGGTAAACACTCCCCCATAGGGGATTTCTGGCGGAATCATAGAGTTCTGTTGTGCTTGTTATTCTGCTTTGGGTCAGATCGCTTCAGTTTGGTCGGTCTGTTTGATTCCAAGAGTCCGGTATCCCCGCTCCCACTAGCGCAACGGAAGTTCGGAAGTTCATGTAAAAAAGAACACCATATTTTATGCAGAGACATGCAAAGTGCCATTTGTCCCTGGGGGACGAAAATAAAATACGCATCTTGTACGGATGTATGTACGGATGTAATGGGGTGAGAACAGTCAAAGCATGTGCATATAAAAGCTTACAAGATTTGAATGTCAAAGCAAAAAAATGACCTTCGCAGCTCATTCTGTAAGATTCTGCAATCTGCACATAAAAAATTCACAACCCATTTTGTCTTTTTCTTTTTTTTTAAAGTCCATTTTTTTCGCTACGTGATCTTGTTGCCATAGCAACAGTCGCCTAAAGAGTTTTTTTTTATTGTAATAAAAGGTGTGTAGGAAAAATGGAAAGATAACAACGCATACTGTAGAATATAAGTTGCATGGAAGAATTTCTTTAAACACATAAATCTGTTTATTTATTGCACTCAGGTTTCGTAATACTGTCTTATCAATATCTAGGATTAAAGACTGGAAAGTAAAGCATTTAGTGGCATCGTTTCAAAGAAGAATTGAACACAATGTCTTCCAAGTAACGTAGACTTTTTTTTTTTCAGAAGGATGACTCGGAAATAACGTGGAATTCGCTATCTGCGCACGTGATCACGGGTTCAGTTCCCACCAGAGTCCATTGAACGGAGTGATTCGGAGACCACTTTACAATAAACTGCAGATTTCGCGCTTAAAATCTCATCAGCTCGTTTAGGACGTTATTAACAATTTAGTCAGTCGGAAATGAAGTTTTAAACCCTACTCCTGTCGTCGTATAGGCTGTTTTCTTCAAGACGAATGTTTGCAATATTAAACTTTTTTTTTTTCCTTATTGCGTATGTTACCTCTGCATATGGTATCTTGTTGATCCTTTTCTTTTTCACAATGAATGTGAATCCATATGTGACGTGTTTATTCCGGATACATCAAAGAACAGGCAATGCCGAATCTAGAAATTTTCCTATTGGGGGGCAAAGTTAAATTTTGGCGCCCTTTTCAACGCTTTTTAGCCAAACAACACGACCGTCCACCGCGACGGCCACAACATTGTCTCACGTCACGTAGTATAATTTTGTTATCATCTCTGGAGCCTGTCGTGACATCGCTATTACTAACTCCAGTAGAGCAGTAGACCTACCTATCTGACTTGATTCGCAGTTTTGAATTTTAAAGGTGAAGGTAGGTTGTATGAAATAACATTAAAAAAAATGTCTTAGGGCGCCGGTAATGAAATTTCGAACACGCTTAGGTCAATTTCAATTTAATAGGCAATTTTATGTAATTTTTTCAGGAGCTTTTATTATTATGTTTAGCTGTTTGCCGCCCGGGGCACTTGGCCCCCTTTGCCCCCCTTCCCCTAGATCCGGCACTGAGAACAGGATGACTAAGAAAGAGGTAAGATCCAAAAGAGTAATGAAGCAAAATAATTATAAATAAATGATGGTAAAAGCATTTATAATTTAGGAATTACACTTTGTGTCTTTAGTTTAGAATAAAGTTTCGCAGAAAAAAATTTCCGAGTGTTTTTGTGTGTGTGTGTGTGACCTTTATAGCCACCTATGTGAACCAATGTGTGTATCTTTGCTTGCGTGAGTGACAGAGAGAGAGAGAGAGAGAGAGAAGATAAAAAAAAGATAAATGTGTTTTTTGATGTGTGCTCTTTTCTGAAATTGTGCCAAGTTCGTCGCGCGCAATGTCCTTTGATACTCAAAGGCTATTTTGGGTACTTTGATATGTTGGCATGCATTGAAAATTATCTACAGCTGTATTTAAAAAAAAAAAAGAAAAAAAAGAAGAGAAACATGTGAGAAGAGATGATCATGTATCATAATCATAATTTCCTTCCCCTCTTATTGTTCATCGGCCATCGTCCTATTCATCACCTTTCTTTCTCCTACAGGATCATCACCCGTTCTTTCATTTTCCATTACGCTTATTTCCGGTTGTGCATTTTTTATTCCAAACAATTAGTTTTTTTTTTTTTTTTTTTTAAATTTCCGGCAGGATTCACTGCTTTGAAAAACATATTGCATAGACAAGTTGTTTTGAAGGCTATCATCACTTGCTGTGTATGCGTAAACTTTAAAGCTTGCACGAATATTGCTGTGTGAAGTCATGTGAAATTTTTAAATCTAAAAGCAAGTAAAAAAAAAAACTTGTTAGAATTAGTTCATCTATTTCGGGATAACGTGCCAACCGTCGTGCGGTTAGCTCCATTTCAATTTAATTTAATACAATTAGTCAATCAGGTTATAGAATATACGTCACATTGAAGCTTGACTGAATTCTTATTAAAGTCCTAAATGATCTGGTGAGTTTCCAAGGACGGGGCCTATAGTTTTCGGTAACGTGGACTCCGAACCACTCCGTTCAATAGACCCTGGCGGGAATTAACCCGTAACCACGCGCACAGGAAGCGAGTGCGATAACCTGTCGGCCTCCCCAAGGTCACGAAGCGGTGCTGTCTTAGTTGGTACTTTGCTGACTTTGCATTCGGTACGTCGTTCCATTCGTACCCAGCTACCGACCATCCTGACTGCGGTTTCCATCGGTCACACCAGGCAAATATCTGGGTGGTACCTTCAATATAGTCAGTGCCCTCCCTACTCTTACACAAAATTTACAAGCAATGCTAATCAGTTGTTAAATTCCTTGAATAACACAACTAGTTTAAACTTAATTAATTAACGGCCTGTAGACTTAATAAAGATGATAGAAAGATCTTGAAAATAGTTTTTGAAGTTGAAAGAAGATGCTCATCGAGAAAAGATGCCTACAATCAGGCGCCGATCCAAAGGGAAGGGGGTATACACTGGATAAAATGGCTTTCAATCCTAGTTTACACTGGATAAAGTGACACAACTATGGTTTAGTTCTCCTCGTGATCATATACTGGATCCGCGTCTGCTTACAATAGTGTAGTTTCATAACTAGGACGCTAGATGGAAAACTTCTATGGTGTAAAAGAACTAGTCAGTATGCTCTCTACGGAGCTGTAGCGAATGTCGGGTAATCTGTCACGTGCAGATGAAGAAAGTCCTTTTAAACGAAAATACCTCCTTGTTTTCTACCTAAAAATCATTTCCTCTACTCAGTAAATAGTTTAGAATCGAGCTGCAGTTCATGACAGAGTAGAAAAGGCACGAGAATTGTGTAGTTTTGTCTGTCAAGTACCTGCTTAAACTGAACCACAAAGAATCATGTGTGTGACAGGAACAGATGAAGTTGCGTCTTACCCTGAAGGCAAAGTATAGATGTCCACAACATAAATGTATTACATCAAATTAGACTGTTTTCATTGTTTTCGAGTTAGACATTCATTTCTTCGAACTTTTCTCCTTGAATACTATGTAGTCATACATGATCATCTATCATTGCTAGTCTAGGTATCTGGTTCTGAGTTCTGTAGCTGTGAGGGAGAAGTCGTAGCGTGATCAAAGGTGGGAAGGCACTTTTAAATAGCCAATGCGAGGTAGGTTGTGGAAGGGCGAGTTCTCGCTGATTGCTTGTGCACTTCCCACTTCACCCCACGCGCTAGCCAAGACCCCCTCTCAGAGGTCTACAGATCTCGGAACTGCACTTTACGTACGTGTTCAATAGAATTTTAATTTCGTTTATGGTCTTTAGACAACTATGGCTCAGGCCGGAATAAGGATGGGGTGGTGGTGTGGGCAAGAAGCAGGTCACGACTTAGTTTCGAAATAATCATCACAGCCTTAACCTTGTGTAACTGACGAAAACTCTGGTAAATCCTCAGTTCGAATGGTCTCGGCAGGGATCAAATCCAGGACCTACCGAATGCGAAGCCAACGCTATATCAACTGAGCTACGACTGCTCGGTACATGTTCAATAGAATATATGCCATACGTTAAAGAACTATTTTCTTATTTTACATAAAAGGTAAAGCAATTACTGCATTAAATTGGAGAATGTATCATTATCATACAAGGCAGAGAAATCTGAGCTTTCAAGCAATGTCGTCAAGGTGATGACATTGTAACAAATATTTTCAGAAGTGGTCGGTCGATACACTTCTACACTTCTTCGTATATTTCAGTCGTGTCAAGTTTCTCTTTTTAATTTCATTATCATCATCTTGTATCTTAATTACAATATATTAGGCATCTTCCCCCAAAATAAGAGAGAGAGAGAGAGAGAATTATGTAATAATATTTCTTCAGATAATTTTGCAAGACAGCAAATCGCTACAATCTTCTTTTCTTTTCTCTCTAGTGAAAAGCTGACAATATCAATGCATTGTGTAAGGTGTATGGTATTGATTTCGACATATATGCTTCGATCGCCTTCTTTTTTTTCGCATTCAGTATGTATGTATGTGTTACGAGGTTTCCCAGGAGTAATTGATGGTTGACCCGTTGTTGCTGTAGCGGATAACATTCATACATATTCATATTTCTTCCTCCTCCCTCATACTACTCACAGCTGTCCACCTACTACCATGAAACATATATAATGTGAAGGTGATTAGGATTTTTTCCATGTATTGATCACGTAGGGAAATCGAATGCATATCATGCATGCGTTATACAATAGCTATAATTGTACCTAACACGGTAAATACTGTATGTAGTAGGCCTATATGTGTTCCAAGCTAGAGCAAACTGTTTTGATTTCTTTGAGCCAGTTCTAATTAATCTTTATTATGTTAAACGGTGTTTAGGTGTTTACTTCATCAAATGCACCTCACCATCATCTCACCCACGCGTTTTCGCTTCAATCTCACTCTCATGTATCAAGGTCGTAATTATCTTCACGATCCAACTTCGTCATCAAGTCTTCACTTTGTTTTCACTCTGAAGTTGCCGCTTTATTCTCAGCTTCACTCATCCTCACCCTCTAAATTCAACTTTGCCATTAT